>JAODUH010000019.1:2361573-2374890 GCA_027564835.1 Typhlichthys subterraneus | reverse complement strand
GGAGCGTAGAAGGAACAGCAAAATAAATAAAAAGGCCAGCTTCTAGGGAGAGAGAGATGGAGAAAGAGATACAGAGAAGCAGTGAGATAGACCAATACAGAGAGAGGGGTGGGGGGGGGGAGGGGGGAGAGAGAGAGAGACAGAGAGAGAGCTAGAGAGAGAGGAACGAACGACGGGGGCCAATTACCGGCGTGGCCGGCGAAGCCACCTGCCAGAGTGACGTCTCCTTAATTAATGGAGCGCTGACGACGGTCAGTGCAACAGGAAGCATCACCACAGTGTCAAGGCACGTGCACACGCACGCACACACGTGCACACACACACGCCTGCTTGCTTGTCATCTCTCACCTTTGTAGAAGCAGGAATCTGTTTGTTTAGCTGCTCCCCCCTGAGAGGGATGGCGTAGTAACGCTCCCCTCCGCTGGACACGCTAAGCTAGCTCTGGTTCAGACATCACCCCTCTCTCTCTCTCTCTCTCTCTCTCTCTCTCTCTCTCTCTGGCGGCCGCGTCATCGTTTGAGTTTCACGCTATCAACACCCCCCCCCCCGTCACTTGTATTATAGGCGGGGAAGAAGACGTTTAATAATAATTCAGAATGTTGCCACATTTGAAATGTTGATGGCGGCCTGATATCGGGATGACGACACACTCCGAATAATAGCGGAAAATGAGCGTGCGTGCGTGTGTGTAAACGTTGTCATTGCCTGACAGACCACGTCCTACTAACAGCATATTTTAATATCCTGACGACCGATGCACTCCGCTCCTAGGTCCTACTAATACTTCAATATATGTGTGCGTGTGTGCTCGTGCGTGTGTGCACGTGCGTGTGTGTGTGTGTGTGTGTGTGTGCGTGCATGCGTGTGCTTCTACTTTCAGTGCTGCCGTTGCTCTAAATCAGACCGGCTCAGCCCACCGCGGGCTGCTGCTGTCTACGTGTCCGACCATGCCCGGCTGATTTTACTTGCCTGTCTACCTTTCTCCCGCCCGTCGTCCACACCGCTTGGGTTTAATGACGCCTGTCTTGCTGGCGACTCCCCATCCATGCACGCTACACGCATGTGTGTGTGAGCGTGTGTGTTTGTGTGTGTGAGTGGGTCTCTGTAAGCATGTGTGTGAGCGTGCGTGTGTGAGTATATGTATATGTGTGTGCGTGAGCGCTGCCAATACCGGCGGTTTCTCACACCGGCTGAGCGATTAGCAAAGATAAGATAAGTTGTTTCTTTATTAAGATAAGATGTTCCTTTATTAATCCCCCGTAGGAGATATTCAGGTTGGTTGCAGGCGTACAGGGCAACATATAATATTATCAAGAGTTAAGAAACCATGAAACAATATACAATATACACTGTATCTCTCTGGGAGAATGTACAATAATGTGCACACACACACATTATGCATATATACATAGACCCATAAATATATACGCATATATGTCTATGACCGTCCAAAGTGCAATTAGTGCAACGTGACCAGCCGTACGTACAATCCGTTTCAGTGTACAGTCCGTCCCTTAGGTGCTGTTGGGTAGTGGAGTCTAATAGAGCCTCCTAAACGTGTTGAGGCTCTGGGCAGGATGAGTATATGGCTGAAGGAGCTCCTAAGCTGCCTCAGCTCAGCGTAGAGAGGGTGAGATTGGTGTTTCATGATGGCTGTCAGCTTCCCTCTCATCCTCCTCTCCGTCACTGTCTGCACACTGTCCAGTTCCACCCCCGCCACCGATCTGGCTGTCTTCACCAACTTGCAAGCCGGTTGATGGCTGGATGGATGGGTGGATGGATGGATGGATGGTTGGTTGGATGGCTGGCTAGGTGAATGGATGGTTGGGGTGGATGGATGGTTGGATAGATGGATGGCTGGGTTCTTTCTATATTTGGTTTAAGTTAGCAGGGACAGTACACATTAATAAACATTTCTGTAAATGTGCCTGGGGTTGAGGGGTGGGTGGATGGATGCATGTTTGGATGGATGGCTGGCTAGATGGGTGGATGGATGGATGGATGGATGGATGGGTGGATGGATGGATGGATGGACGGATGGACGGATGGATGGACGCCTGGCTAACTGGCTGGCTGGTTGCCTTTACAGCTTGCTCTGCCTCAGCGACTGCCTGCTCGCTGCTCCGCTCTCAGGGACTCCCGTCCTAAATTAAATTGCAAACTGAGTTTGTCATGAAAAGGCTCGGCAGCTTTTGAACGAAGCAAAGAGAAAAGATAGAAAGCGAGAGCCTTTGTCTTTCCCGTGTGATAAATTAAGTGGCGGGCTCAAAGGCTTTTTCGCTTTGATCTCCTTCCCCCACCCCTAGTCTTTTTCACTTACTAATGACGGAACATACTCTCCGCGTCACGTCAGATTATAACACCTGAAACGGAAGCGGCGCTAATACGTTTACTGTACCAAATTGTTGTTGATGTTTCTTTTCATTCCTATTCCCATTTCGGTTGCGTCTTCCTGTTATCTGTTCAGTGTGTGGGGGGGGGGGGGGTAGTGGATTAATAAGGAACAGCACGGGTACAGTACTAATTGAGCAGAATTCCAGGTCCCTTGTTAGCCTGCTCGTTAGTGACATGTGATGTTTGTGTTTACACACAAGGAGATGTTTCAGACGAAACGGAGGCACGGTAATCTTAATTAACCAGCCGTTAAGAGTGCTTCTCTCTCTGCGGCTGACTGGGCTGCCTGCCGCACATTGTTTTCCAGCTACTCAAACCAAACCACTGCTCATTTCCCTCTGCTTGTTAGTGTAACGCTGGTGACTTATCACTCCGGCTTCAACCGCCGCGATCGCGAAGCAGAGGCGTGTGTGTGTGTGTGTGCGTGTGCGTGTGTAGTAGTAGTGACTATTCACACTCCTTAAAGCCCGGTGTCTGTCATTCTGAATGTAAAACCGGTAAAATGTAATAAAAAGACGAAGGCCACAGGCGATTTGTCACGTGCCTTTAAAGCCTCTGATATTGATTTAGGTGAACCTTTTAGAGATCCATCTAATTGTGCCCGTGGATGCTTGAGAGTACATGTGGACTTGATTACAGGACTGGGTTGACCAGTGGCCTTGCTTTTAGCAGGTTCAGAGTTCACAGTTGTGCTGAATTATCTGGCCCTCTCTCAGACAGGACCTCTATGTTGGCTCCTCAAGTGCCCACCCCTTAATGGTCTCCCCCCCCCCCCAAATTCACACATAATATTTTAGATTTATTGACTATTAGAAATGCTACCATGCCCAGTAGCGGTTCCGTTTGTCAAAAAAAGAAAGATCTACAAATAAAGAGGCTAATTGGTAAAGGGTCGGAAGAGGATGTCGCGATTCCTTTGAAAATTCTTCTTGACGTTTGTGTTTTATTGGGAAGCTCGTATGCAATGTTTTATGTTTTTTGCCGTTGGTGCTGTACAATGTACATAGGGATACATGTTATTATACATAAGTTATTTGTATTTGTTTCCCTTCATTATAAGTTTATATATATATATATATATATATATGTATGTATGTATATATAAAACATTTAAATTAATTCACTGAATTACAATTATAGTTCAGTTAAATTAAGAAATGTTCTGTTTCGCTTTGTTTTATCAGATATACCATATGCATACATACATACAATTTGTAGCTTCTGTCTTATATAGTGCATTTTATACCATTACTGAAGTTGCTGAAAGTTTCAACAGTTTTTACAAACTATATTAATGTCAGAGGATCTGTGCATGTGCCATTAAAATCATTGTGTTGACAAGCACACTGAAAAGCTAAACTCTATTACAATAGAAATACAATATTTTTCTCAGGAAGATCAAGCTGCTATCGTTTGTTTGAATTTTTCATTTTTTATTTTGTTTTATTTCTCTTTACAAGATATGCACTTCCTTTCCCACATAGAGGTCGTTCTGACAAAGTTATAATTGGCTTTTGGATCGGGGAGCTGTTTACCTCCCGAGTCATTAAAAGTATCCAAGAATAGCAAATTAGGAGTCGGTTAATTCCAAAAACAAACACAGAGCGACAGCGAATGTGGTTTCGCTTTCTCTTCTCCCCTCTCTGATCCTTGCGGCTGATCGCGAACCAATGACTGATATTGTTGTTTTATTTTTCTTCATGTATTATTCTGTCTGCGCCTCACATTCAAGTTGAGGCGCTACAAACGGGGCTTCACGTCTCCCGACGAGCGCTCTCAGATCACAGCCCTAATTCCTCCTCTTCTCCTCCTCTGCTGTGTCTCGCTGCTTTGCTGACACGGTGTACCCACACACTCCTAACCTCCTTACATTTGATCATTTGTATTCCCAATCAAGCGAGGGTGGGATGCGGGGGGGGGGGGGGGGGGTTTTGAGAACGCGCACACTCCTACTATCCTGTATTATTTTCCCGGCTGCGTTTGGAAGCTTACAAATGAGTGAGGGGGTTGAGGCTTGCTTCTCCAGAGATCACCTGGCACACTTAATCAAACACCGTGGCTTTAATTTGAGAGTTCAGCCCGCGACACTCCCAGAGAACAGCGTCTGCATCACCGTCGCGCGGTGCGCAGATACGGACAGACGCGCCTACTCAGCGCTCACAAGGAAGCGGCCGTCTGTCACGCCAAGCCCAACTCAGAACTGTTTAACGAGTAAACTGTCGCTACGCACGACTTTCTGCTTAGTCCAGCAGCCACCTTCAGGGCTCCACCAGACTGTGTGTGTGTACCTGCTTGCGTGTGTGTGTGTGTGCGTGCGTGTGTGCGTGCGTGTGTGTGTGCATGCGTGTGTGTGTGTGCTCGTCGCCAGGGATATTCCGTCTATGCTATAAAGCAGCTAGCCCAGTAGCTCAGTCACCGGGTTTG
The DNA here is from genome assembly GCA_027564835.1 of Typhlichthys subterraneus. Taxonomy (NCBI): domain Eukaryota; kingdom Metazoa; phylum Chordata; class Actinopteri; order Percopsiformes; family Amblyopsidae; genus Typhlichthys; species Typhlichthys subterraneus. The sequence continues at coordinate 2,370,072 of JAODUH010000019.1, read as the reverse complement.
CAGTGTGTGTATGCGTGTGTGTGCGCGTCCTGAGCCTGCATGTAAGTGTGAGTGTGTGCGTCCTGTGCCTGCATGTATGTGTGAGCGTGTGTGCGTCCTGTGCCTGCATGTATGTGTGAGTGTGTGCGCGTCCTGTGTCTGCATGTATGTGTGAGTGTGTGCTGTAAAGGTAGGCTCTATCTCAGCTTCCCACTCCCAAACGCTCGGTCCACAACATTATAAAACCCATACCAAGGCTCATTTATGCTTTTGCGCCGACCTTCCGTTTAGCCTACGGCGTCAGCTACGGGGTAGCTTCAACGTGTTAGACTTCTGCGTCGGCCACGCGGACCTGTGCACGTTGACTGCGCATGTGATTGATGTGAAGTGTCATGGTTTGTTTATGCGCCTGAATTAGAACACATTGAGTGTAAACGTTTTGAAAGAAGCATATAAAAATATTTCTTTCCAGCGAATATGTTTGTTACAACATGTATCATAGGAAGCAATCTGCCGACACAAAATAGTATTTTAAAAGATCGATTTTCACTGTCTGAACAAGGAAATGCCACAGGGAATCCCACGTCTTGGCTCCCGATAGAACACTAATAGAGTGTAAAACGTTTTGAGATAAGCATGTAAAAATATTTATTTCCAGCGATTCTCTTACACCAACATATATCATAGGAAACAATCTGCCGGCACGAAATGGTATTTATAAAAGACACTTTTTGCTGCCCGTACAACAAGGAAATCCAAGGAAAATCCCTGTCTTGATATGTACAATTGTAGGCTGGTCTTGGTTAATAGTGCTCAAGCAAGACATATAAAAACGTTTCTTTCCAGCGAATCTAATAATTATACCAGGATCGTCAAAGGGAGACAGTCTGTGCATGCATGAAGGCTATGGCGTTGTAATAAACATTCTGAATTCCTGGCATTTGGGTTTGCTTCTGCAAGACTGCTGCGTCGAATCAATGATCAATGTTTTTGGAGAGGTTACGCACTATCCGTAGGTGACGCCGTAGCTTTGACGCAGAATCATGAATGGGCCTTAAGTATCGCATTTGTGCGAGTTGCTGTATAACGTTTTCATTTTGTGCGTGCGTGTTGCAGCAGCAGGTCGCTTTTTAAATTTGTATCTTGTTTTGTATACTCGCGACATTGTTGTTAGTAACTGGTTCAGCCACTATACCATCTCATTGAGTTGCTGTGCTTTTATTTATTTATTTTTCCCTCAGCCTGTCTCTGTACCCAGGGCTTGGGTCTGGATCAGGAGTTAAAAAGAGAACGATGATGCCCGCTGCGTCAGGCATTGAAGTCAGAGATGACATTTAGCTGTAGTTAATTATGTATGCAAAACTCCATCGAGAGGTCAGCTCCACAAAGTAAGAGCGCACCGGGGAGAAGCCTACGGCAGCGAGCCCCATTAACACACACACGCACACACACACACACACACACACACACACACACACACACTGTGTGTGTACAACTAATCAGGGGGGAAAAAAATGGCCGATAAGAAAGAATAAGAGGTCTTATTCTAACCTATCAAGTCTATTGCAATCCCTTTCCATTTATACATTAGTTTTTTCAGCCAATTGCTTACCTAATTTAATATTCATTGAAGTGATTATTACTATCTAAGCTAATTGTTTCTGATATTATTGAGTTGAATAGGTTCTATACATGAATTGTCCCTATAGACTTGAGTATTATCCTTGTGCCATTTAGTAATGCACAATGGTGGATGGTGGGTAATGTAAAAAATATGTAACTATTAATGTAGGCTATCGCACACAGTATACAGTATATACAGTAAACGAGAAATCATGTTTATTTCGAATTGTGCATATGTCGATGTGTGGAGTGGGATTTTGAAATTGTCTACTGAAAATGCGTTTGCACATGCATGTGTATCCACGGGCTTTGTTCAACTCAAAGTGCGTGTGTGTCTGTGTGTGTGTGTGTATGTGTGTGCGCGATTCAGGGCACATCAAAAGAGAGTGGGGAGATTTTCATAACTATTTCTTCTTCTTTGTAGTTCTTTAATTGCATCCCCACGGCGTTCTTTCCCTGGACAGAATCTTAAACAAAACATTTTTTTTTTTTTAGTAGAAAACTTTTTTTTTTAAAGTCATGGTCGTTATTAGGCAGTTTTATCTACCAATTCTGTGAAGAGTAAGCACACTCCTCACTATGAAAAATATATAGACAATTCAGAGCCTCCCAAATAATGTTGAGAATTATTGATATCTTAAACATTAAATTACAGCATAAGTGCTGACTATTAGCAAAGTTGATGATGTGAACATGCTCTGTTTGAGCATTTCACCCAGGTTTCTTCCATGAACACTATGTACTGTATATTTAATTTTCCCAGGTGCTGACACTGGCAGCGTTTTGTCAGACGCGGTGTTGGAGCAGAGCAGTGACGTGCAATATGTGCTGCTACATATATACGTGTATGTATATGTGTGTGTATATATATATTAGGGCTGGCCCCAAATATTCGGTTATTCGGGTATTCGTTTGTTGGGTATGTATTCGATTTAAATATTGGGATTCGAGTATTCGTTTTTTCACATTATGCATGCATGTTTTCCCATTAATCCCTACTATCTCCATATAAACCCACATGTTGAAATGTAATTGTCTGCCCTACACTGTGTCATCAACACAATTGATTGCAATTGGCTCTGTTTGAAAGAAGAGAGCGGGGCTATTCATTGAACACACACTCTTATAGGCTAATACAGGAGGTATATGCTATTTGACAGCTCTGACTAGCCCAATTGACGTGTCAATCAAAGTGGCCATTTTGAGCGCACAACTATGTTTACATGTGTGCTTGCTGAAGCTAGGAATTGAAGATTACTTTTGTAATACTCCTTAATTATAGTTGAGTGTTTTAAATGGTGTTTTTGAGAGAGTATTCGAATACTCGTTCGAAATACCATCAAGTATTCGTTCGAAACCTGTAAAATGGTATTCGGGACAGCCCATATATATATACATACTTATATACACACACACACATGTAGACATGTAGGGGTGCGTGTGTGTGTGCACTGTATATATGTATTTGAATATATATTGGTGGTGTACACACACACACACACACAGATACGCGTTGTCACCTGCAGCGGTGCCGTCGTCCCGTTCGAGCGGCCCGGGATCACGCCTGCACCTGCTAATTACCGTCTCCAGCTGGAGAGTTAAATGCAGATCTGTTCAGCGTCTGACCCCTGACCCCATGCTCTTTGTGCGCCGCTCCTCAAGTCCTGTTCGGGCCGGGCCCTTAATGAGGCCCCGTGTCTGCCCTTCGCTGGGCGGCGCGTCGCGGACACCCTGCTTTCATCCACACACACACACACACACACAGCCATCCTCCCTTGATGTCAATTGAAAAGATCACAGCTGCAGTGGAAAAGGACCTGTAACTGGAAAAGGCCTTTCTGCATAGATTATGAATATCAACGGAAACAACCCACCACCAAACCCTCCCCCCATCTTCCTTCTCACTCACTCACCCCTCCCTTCTCATCTATAACCTTACCCCACTACACACGCACACACACACTTCCCCTCTCCCTTCCCTGTACAATGCTATAGTTTCTAATTGGACCCGATGGGGAAGTCTCTGCCTTTGATCTAATCACTGCCACTGTGACTTCACACTAAAAAAATGTCACCGCCAAATAGGGTTATCACCTGTAGCGCCCGGCATTCCAATCTGAAGCCTGCGCGCAACTCGTTAGCTTCGCTCAAGCTGGACCCGCTAATTAGCGTGACAGGCCAATTAGCGCGCGGGAAGGCCTCGGCGTAGGCGCCACATTCAAAACCTACGGCTCCTCGACGCACGTGGCTCCTCGGCTGCTTTGCATGGGGAAGCCGAGGGAAAGCCTAGGCAGGTCTTGGTCGCGTGTGACCTCCGTGGACCTCTGCAGCATTCGGCACGCTAATTCATTACCAATCAGCTGTTCGTTGTGCAGTATGCTTATTTTTGCTTTACATAAACGCTAACCTTTGGACGCTAACCTTTCCCCACTCACTCGCAAGTACACATACATGCTCATTCACACACAAACGCACGCACGCACACACACACGCACATACATGCTCACACACGCACGCACACTCACGCACACATGCATGCTCACACATACAGTCGCACACACGCTCATTCACACACACATACACAAACGCACACACACACACGCACATACGTGCTCACACACACACGCTTGCTCACACATACAGACACACGCACACGCGATTACACACATGCAAACGCACACTAACAGTGAGAAACAAAGCACAAGCGATTGTGTCCCTGGCTCATTAAAAAGTGCCACTGCCGTGCCTCCACCCGTTCAAAGCTGCCGTACGGCGTCTCGCACGCAGAGTAAACTCTGCTATCCCCTCTCTTCTGGCTGTCTTTTGGGGGTACGCCTCCCCCACTTAGACTGACATTGTGTTGTATTTGATTCAACTCCCCCCCCTCCCCTCGGAAGAGGAGAAAATACAGTTTAATGATTTGCCAGGATTAAAAGGGAAAGAGTGTCTGTGAAAACGCACATAAATATGAATTTGAGAAAAGGGGGGATTTTACATGAACATAAAAGCGTTTAGCATGCCGAGCAAATATGGAGATGACACTTGTTAGTTTAACCGCGATAAACTTTCCGTTTGATGCCTGTGAGTATTCGCCATGGCAGCGCAGGGACGCGGCGGCGAGCGCAGGAAAAAGCCCAGGGGACGGTAGCTGACGCTGTTCACTTTGTCTCTGTCCCAGTTTAATAGTTCCATTGTGCGTGTCTCTCTCTCTATTTCTCCCATTCTTTATTTCTCTTCTTTTCCCCTCTTTGTCTATGCCTCTCTCTCTTCTCTCTCTCTCTCTCTCTCTCTCTCTCTCTCTCTCTCTCTCTCTCTCTCTCTCCCCCATCCCACCTGTCCTCTGCTCAACATGTTGCTTGTGCCCCATGAAATTTTCTGTTACACCCTGGTCCTATACTGAAACATGCTACTAGCATGCTACAGACCCTGATCCTACGCATAAACATGCTAATAGCATGCCACAGACCCTGGTCCTATACAGAAACAGACTATATTCACCCTCCCCAATGAGGAATACATGGAAAAACACCCTCATGGAAAGACTCTTGGCTATCCGATGGTGGTTCTGCTACTCACAGATAGGGTTGGGTATATATTTCAATTCTATCACTTCGGTTCTAATTTTGATTCTGCTTATTAAATCCAGTTCTTATTGCATTTACATTTACAGCATTTGGCAGACACTTTTATTGAAAGCAACTTACATTTAGTAGTATATTTGTCAATACAGGCAGGTCATACACCAGCAATTGTAAGCAAACATTATTCTATTTGAATAATTACAGCATCGTGTTATTGTATTAATGAAAAAATACGAATTATATGATTCCAATATTTTTGTGAGAAGAAAAACAACATATTTCAAAAGGGGAAATTTGCTTAAGTGATGTTTTATCCATTTAGGCTATAATCAGTCAACTGTCAACATGATTTAAGGTTGGTTTTTGCCCTTATAGACCCATTTACTGCTGACGTCTAAAATAAATCTATCTCTTTTGTTGTAATTAAAAGACTCGCTAAAAATAAAATAGAAATTTTGAGAGGCTTATGACACTAGAAAACTATATTAATTGATTTAGCATAGCTTTAGCTAGCTGGTCATACATTGCCCATTTGGCTCCAATGGTACAAGAGGGTTTGTTTCATAGACTGTATATAAATGGACAAATGCTCTGTGACATCGCCCATAGCTTTTCTCAAGAACTGATTTGAACGCCATGCTGTGCTGGCTCTGGCCGTCGCCATCTTTGCAGTACCTCACTCCGCCTGACATGATCCCCTATGCCCCCTATTCGCTATAATGGGATATATTTTTACCTGCGGCGTTGTATTCATTTCTCAGCACCGGAGGTTCCCGCTTGGTTTGTTTGTGTGTTTTCATTTGTTTTAAACGTGTCCGCCATTTTCGGAAGTTGATCTGAAGGATGCGGGTTGGTAAAGAAACAACAAATAGACACGTAGAGGATATAAACAGATGTGTCTCCTCAATTCTCCTGTGCTTGCTTTGTTGACGTACTTAGTGGAATTAGTCAAGTTTTGTGACATTAGGTCCGCCCTCCGCGTAGTGATGTCTGTCAGATAAGTGCATCATTTATGGAATGTAAAATGCGTGCCTAACATGCAAACATCAGGAACCGAAGCAGAATCGAAATTCACCTATCTTTTTTAATCCCACGATTCATGGAAATTTGGTACCGGTACCCAACCCCACAGCACCATGCTAGAATAAAAATTTACTATGTAGGGTGAAACCAACCAGCTAAGGTGAAGACAGAGATGTACATTTATAAAGTGGGCTGTGCAAAGTTTTGAGCAAACTACAGTGCAGTCTGTCTTAAAAAGATTATGCAACTTTCTTACTTAAAATAACAGGCCTATCACTTGCTGCTTGTGACATGAAGTGTAAACCCTCACTATATGCGATAAAATGAAACCTAATTATTTGAAAACTAATTATTTTCAACCACCACTGTCTTCAAATGTTTCACTACTGGCATTGTTTTCTCAAGTTGTTAAAGAAAATCAATCTGTTCTATTGTTTAATTGTCATTGACATGTAAATGTTTTAATCCAAAATGGAACTATAGTTCTATTTTAAATAATTCATTTAAATGATTTTTAAAGCCCTCTTATTTTAGTCAGTCAAGTTTATTTAGTCTTTAATCACATACGGTTTCAAATACAGATCTTATCCAGTTTAATCAAGTTGAATATTGACTTGTAATACAGCTGTATCAACCCTGGCCTGTAATACCCCTTTTCATAGAGATGTAATAACATGGAGTAAATACTACTGCTATTGCTACTCAATTAAATTAATCATGGATCTATTTGATTGATAGGGTCTGATTAGCATGAATTGACTGAATCAGTAATCCTTTCAAGAGATCACCTGCAGTGGATAAAACAGACCTGTTATTAATGCCATCAGCTAAAGGTGACGTTACTGGGGAATGACACTGGTCTGGTTCCATCAGAGAGATTGGAAAACGGACGGCATTTCTGCATTTGAGGATGGGGGGGGGCAGTTTATACCCTTTATGCCGACCAGAACAACCCAGCGTTCCATGCATATGTGGAGGTCCCAAGTACCTACAATCAATCTGAGGCCTCAATGGTATTTCTGCAGCAGACTGTTTTGGGGTAAATTGCATGGTAGATTTAGCTGTCTAGGTGCTGCCTACGCTTGCTAATTTTTAGATAACATCTGTCTGCCTGCCTACCTGCCTGCCTACCTGCCTGTCTGCCTGCCTGTCAGCCTGCCTGTCAGCCTGCCTGTCTGCCTGCCTGTCTGTCTGTCTGTCTGTCTTTCAGCCTGCCTGTCAGCCTGCCTGTCTGCCTGCCTGTCAGCCTGTCTGTCTGTCTGACTGCCTGTCAGCCTGCCTGTCTGTCTGTCTGCCTCTGTCTGTCTGCCTGTCTGTCTGTCTGTCTCTCCCTGACAAGAGTCAGACCCCCTGTCGAGCTGAGGAAAGCCTCTTCAACTTCCCACAAGACCACCTCCCTCCCGTAGCACTGAGTGGAGGGGTGACGGTGGGAGGGTGAATCTATTGTCCCACAAACCCCCACCCGCCCCCACAAGCCGAGGCCTGCCACTGCTCCTCCTCTCCTCGCCTAGAGTCCAGGAGTGGTCGCCAGGGGAGGAGGAAATAATTAAAGACATTTTGTGTCAAGAGTCGCTCCCCTAGTCTAGAGAGAGCTCAACAGAGGTGTGTGTGTGTGTGTGTTGGGGGGAGAGGAGGGGTGGGGTGGGGGGATAGAATGGAGAACCCACACCCCCCCGCACCCTGCAAATTAGCAGAGCAGCAGGTGCTCTGAGCAGGGTTACTGTGGATGAGCTCAAAATCTCTCTCTCTCTCTCTCTCTCCTTTTTTCTGTTCATGATGACCTGCAAATGTGATACTTCACACCCACAATGGGCTTGCCGTTTCCTCCACCAATTTCAGAGGTGATAATTTAACTTTTACCCCTCCACGTCTCTCGCTCTCTCTCCCCCCTGCTCTCTCCCTACCTCTCTCGACCCCAGGTGTCCTCTCTGAAGAGCAAGCTGAAGAAACAGTCAACGGCCACGGGGTGCGGCGTGGCCCGGGCCTTCCTGAGAGCGCAGGCGGCTCTGTTCGGGTCCTACCGCGACGCCCTGAGATATAAGCCTGTAAGCCTCTACCCCTCCCCCTGCCACTACCCCTCCTCCTGAGTTATAAGCCTGTTATCCTCTACCTCTCCCCCTGAGATATAAGCCTGTAAGCCTCTACCCCTCCCCCTGCCACTACCCCTCCCCCTGAGTTATAAGCCTGTAAGCCTCTACCCCTCCCCCTGATATATATACCTGTAAGAGCCTCTACCCCCTCCCCCTGAGATATATACCTGTAACAACCTCTACCCCGCCCCCTGATATATACA
>JAODUH010000019.1:2343642-2356856 GCA_027564835.1 Typhlichthys subterraneus | reverse complement strand
TGTGTTTTCTGTAAGCGGATGGATCAATCAAACTAGGTTGCGCAACGGCAATGTCTGTGGAAGTCATAACGTAATGTTGGCAAATTTCCCATGCGGATTATAAAACATTGTACTATATTAACCGGATGAGCGTGTAGCCTACTTAAATTATTATAATTTTTTTTTTTTTAAGATAAGATAAAGATTAAAAAAAGATATTGCCAGTGTGCCATTGGTTAAGCTCACGCATGCCATCATGGGCACGCATGCCTAAGGTTGATCAGTGTAGATCCTTACACTGATCTCAAATTTAAACTCATGTTTACTGAACTAAAATGTTCACTAATCTCATGTTCACGCAACTCAAATGTTCACTCAACTCAAATGTTCACTAATCCCGTGTTCACTGAACTTGAATGTTCACAACAATACCGTGAATCTGATTGGATGAAGTGACAGACAGACCTGAGGGCCACCATACACAAAGAGGACTGTGGGGTGTTTCCTGCCAGGGACCAGGTTGTATGGCTTATACAGCATGCCGTACAGCTGGAAACCTGACTTCCCTGGGAAGTTAAAGATCTCTGGAGAGGTGTGGTGAAATGGGCACCCTGAAAAGCAAAACAGATTGCAAATCTCAGCAGTGTACATACAATATTGTACTACCAAATAAACTTGCCAATGGATTAGTGTCCTCCTGCCATAACACAGGGTATCAGGCGGTTTACTCAAACAAACATTTACTCAAGTAGATTTTTGTTAAGAGATAGTAGACCAAAAGCTAACCTGGAGTTAATCAAAAGCATCTACATGGTATATGAGTAAACCTAAAATAATTCACTTTAATTACATTAGTACTGCATGCATTTGTTGTGGCCACGTGATATTTTACAACCATTACGTTAGTAAAATATCACATGCATTATATGTACGAGTGACTTTTGGAAGAGGATTTGCATACTGGTGGGCTCCATCATGCTAGCCATGAACTGAGGCTCTTTGTGCAGGGGGTCATTGTCAGAGCCACTCAGCTTGTAGACGTGGACGCAGGGCGGCGTTCTGAGGTTACTGTAATGGCTGACAAACATGTCAAAGTTCTGAACAGAAGAAGAGACAAGACAGGGCACGTCAAACGGGGCCTCAATCACCACCGCTTTGCTCAGAGCACGCACACAAACCACACAAAAACGCAGCATCTGCCAGAACACTGCGTCACAAAGACAGCAACGCACAAGGCGACACGAACGCACTGTGCAACACGTTATTGCCACCATGGCAATGACGGCAACGACTCTTTGCGGTTCACAAGCGACACACGCTCAAACGTGTGGTCAAATATGCGTTAAGGGTTTTGTTCCGTTCCAACACGCATGTAGATGATACCTGGCTCACGGAGCAGGAGTGGGAGAAGCCAGGCTTTGTGAGCCTGACAACCTCCCCTGGCGATCGGTAGCTGACCACATACAGGTGGTGCTCTAGAGGAGTGTCCTTGGTGCCCTGGAAGTAGATAAGTCCGGCTTTCTCGTCCACCCAGATCTGTGGGGTGGTAGAACGCTGCCGCACGCACGCACGCACACACGCACACACACGGAAAGGAACAAGGTGGTTATGCCGTTGCAACAAATGATGGTTGTTTAATGGTTTATTTCTTCACAACATGATCAAATGACATAATAAACAGAAATAAACTGAAGGATACATTGATGTATCGATGTCTTAATTATACATCAGTTTGAATTGAATCATTATTGCAGCACATTACTTAAGGGAAGTATGGGAACAGAACCATTAACCCGATGGTGCCAATCACGCTGCGCACGCACACATACACCTGCCGCGGGCCTCACCTTTGCACCGTGATTGGCCAGCACCTCCCATTCCCCAGCAGATAGCACCAGTTCCTCCTTGACTGGACACAGGAAGTCACCTGGAGAGGCGAGACATGACACAGTAACACTGGGCTGAGCATATGCTGCATGCTTTCATTCTTACTGACCACTACAAGCGATTAAGAGATGTACCTTCACAGTGTGCGTAGTCTCTTGCCCAGCGATAGCAACCCTGCTTTAACATTGAGGTGACCTTATACAGATGGCAGAAGCCTGTTTTAGATTCATTCACCGTAATGAAGGTGATCTCCTTGTCGTCGGTTTGGACAAAGGGATAGAAGATGTCATGAACCTGTAGCATAGGTGCCAAACATAAATATTAAAAGTGCGCAAAGAATAGTTTGAATGAACACAAACGGTAAATATTACTGGGTACATTTAAAAAAATGTACCCAAAAAAATGCAATGTACTGTGTCCTGAAGAAAACCAAGCAAAACTGAAAATCAATCAATTTAAATGTATTACAAAATAATGTATCCTTGAAGACACAAAAAAAACATTATATACATATTATAATATTCTATACAATTATAAACTGCCTCTAATTGGAAAAAATAAATCTGTTTGCACAAATCTTACAGCGGATGGTAAAAAGTAACATAAGTATTTGGTTTAAAAACAAATCCTTTCTAAGTAGAAATGGTCAACTCAATTGACAACAGTGCGTTCAACAATAACACTGCATCAAGCAAGACACTGTACTACCAGTGTGTGTGCTCCTTACATTGATCCAGATGTCACTGGTCTCCTGGTAGATGATGAAGGGGTGGATTGTGTCTGGGACAGCCTCTAGGTGCTGTAGTCTGCTGGCCTGGTCACAAGTGACTGGGATGAAGAGGGCTGGGGGCAACAAGACCACCTGAAGACACTGCTGTCTGCGGTCCAGCAGTACAGCCCACACACTGTGAGACACACAAAGCCTTTAAAGTCTGACAAATATATTTACCGGGAAAAAAATACATTTGTTCATGCCTTCTCTATTGAATGCACAGTGTATGTGTTTTACCACTGGGTGGCAGACATATGAGAAGACAACACCGCTCAATGTCAACTAGCCTTTTTAGGGACTAATACCTATGTACCTTCATTTATTTTCAAAGACTTAAACAGCAAGGCAACCAAATAAAGGTTTCAATATACTACACAGAAGACTGTACAATAGTGATCACAAACTCACTGTCTGCCATCTTTGGTCCATCCAGCTCTGGAGATGTATTCTACACCAGGGAACAGAGTGCTGAATGACACAACCAGCTCCTTCTCATAGCTGCTGACAATCTGAGGGAAGCCCAGACCAGCAAACACATCAGGTAACTTATCAGTAGAACTTCATACACCAAGCATTCCACTACACCAGGGGTGGCCAACCCTGGTCCTGGAGAGCCGCAGCCCTGCATGTTTTAGATGGCTCCCTGCTCCAACACACCTGATTCTAATGAATGGGTCTTTAGAAGCCTGATAACGAGACATTCATTAGAATCAGGTGTGCTGGAGCAGGGAGCCATCTAAAACATGCAGGGCTGTGGCTCTCCAGGACCAGGGTTAGCCACCCCTGCACTACACCATCGTGTGTACAATAGCTATTTTATTATTTACTCTTGCTCTGGTTAGAGGGCAGTTGTATTACATCAGTGAATAAACATGGTGAAGTGAAATGTCATGGTAATGTACTTGGTTTGACATCACTGAGCTAGATAAAGGGTTAATCTATATTAATATACAACTACACATGACAAATTAAATGCATCCTCACTTGGCCAACAGAATCCGTCCTGATTTCTGCCAGTTTGAGAGTAACTTTAGGATTCTTGCTGCCTAAGATGAAATGTAGTAATTACTGTGTTTCCTTTCGCATCATGAATCAATGTTAACGGGATTCAACACAGCAAAGGAAACAGTTTTCACAGAGCATGAACGTTTGTATGTGATAAGAGCAGTATGTCCGATTCAGCCATCGACAAATGTACTTGTAAGTCGCATAGCATATAAACATCTAAATTCTGTTAATGTGAAAGACCTGTGCGGGGGTATCTGTACATGTCGGTCTTGCGCTCCTCCAGAGCTGGAGAGGGAACATGAATGACCTCCACCTCTGATTCATCCACCTCCTCATATAAAATCTGGAGGGTTCGGGTACCATCACAGTCTGACAAACACAGCAGAGCCAAGCCAAGTCAAGTCATTTCATAATAAGCCTACTAGAACCATAAAGATTAGCCTAATTAGTTGAAAGTTTTTAAAAGGATATACCTTTGGCTTTGAATCCCACTTAAAATTTATGTAAAAGCTGTCAATCTAGGCCTAGTAATAGTTACATTGTTAAAATAGGTAGAACTATCAAGTCTCATGTAATGAGAATATCTTCACCCTGCATTCACCTGTGGTGGCAGCGGGAGACCACCAGTAGCCAGTGAAACGGTCAAACTCTTCCTGGATGACAAATGTGGCGATACCAGCGGACTTGGGGTCCTCCTTTATGTTGTCCAGACCTACAGAGAGAAAGACTAAGTATCACATGACCATCCCAATGTAAACATCATCAACCCAGACAACGAATCCTTAGAGATTTCCACAGTCTTTCCAGGAGTATGAATAAGTAGCCTTAATCCATTAGCCAAAACATTTAAACACAATATTTATTAAAACGTCCGTTCATTTCATTTCATTCAACTCTGACCTTTATGGCAGTATGTGAGTCTACGCTCCTCGCCCGTCTCAATGCTGGTCACCCACAGGTCATTGTTATTGATGAAGGCAATAAAGCTGGGGTCCCCTGGGCAGATTTTGGGGTCCATGCGGGTACCTGTACATTGGCTCTTAATCTCCACTGGTTTCACAGGTGAAGTCTGCACATAAACAGTGGATTTAGCACTTATCCACCCAATGAAAACTCGTTCCCTATTAGCGTGTATTTATTGGCTTTTTTCCTTTATGGCAAACACGTAAACAGATTTTTGTTTAGTTTTTTGGCTGTGTGTTTGTAGCATCCATATCTTCAACATAAAATTATTTAGAAAGTCTCCATTCAAATGTGTCCTAATAGTGCAGGTTGTGTTTTAGTCAGTTAAATAATGGTTATCTGCCTGTCTGGTCTCAATGGGTGTCAATTCTATCATTAATAGCTGATTGGACCACCTTCCACTAATCAGACCTACAAACATTTGGTAATCATTTTCAGGTGTATAACAAAGGAAGTGACTTTATACACATATAACACAGGTGTAATAAAGTGAAGCAAAACAATGCTGAGAGACAGAAGTCGTAAAATAAGGATGTTCTTCCCTTTGCATTTAACAAGCAGATATCACCAATAAGCAGCGTTTCTTTTGAACTAGTTAGAAACAGTATACTGCATCCTGAGCGAAGCCATGGAAAGTGCTAGAACCTTGTATGTAAACTCACAATGAAGCCTTCTGGGCCTCTGTCATGGCAGTAGAAGAGGCTACTATTGGCCTGAAAGAGGAAAAGACTAGTGGCACTGTGGTAGTCATACGAGGTGATCCCAAACACGCCCAGACGCTTCCTCTCTCGCAGCAGCTCCTCCTCGCGTGAGTACGCCCCCTGGTGAGGAGAGGCCTGGAATGAAGGACAGACGAACACAGAGGCTTAAACATATATGGCTGAGGTCAAGGTTCAATGGGTTGTTCTTAGTAGAAAAGGCAAAGCAAACTGTAAAAGGAGAGTTAAATAAATACATAACTGCTACAGTAAGATCATGATTAGAACCGGAAAAAATATTGTGTAGTATTGTGTGTGTGGAGAATTTTGAGGGGGCAAAAAAAAAAGATTTTACTCCATTTTGGAATAAGGCTGTAATATAACAAAATGTGGAAAGTGAAGTGCTGTGAATAGTTTCCAGATGTACTGTAATGTACAGACTACATTAAGGTCATAATGATCACGAAAAAAAAACATTTTATTTGTGCTTTTATTGTAGCAATAGTTGCTGATTAATTTACATAATTTATGGTGTATTGTTTGTCAATAATACTAAATAAAGGAATTAACAGTCTCACCTGGAAATGGTGTAGAAGTGGTTTCCATGACAACACCAGGAGACCATCTTTGCGGATCGTCTTGGGAATGTCAGAGTAGAGTAATGAGTTTTCTCTGATGCTGTAATGCATTCCTACACAAAGAGGCAGTGACAACATACTGCCATTTACATCACCTGTTATAATAGTACTGCGTGTTTGGTATCACTCAATCAGAATCAATCATATGCAGTAAAATATTATGGTACATGATGTCTGTTATACTACTAATTGAACAGACGAATTAAAAATCCATTGCACAATACATGTAATGCTAATACTATTGAAGGATACAGCTATCAGTCACTAGACACTAACGCATATACTATTTAGAATGTGTTTAAACATTTTCACTGCACACCAACAAAGTAATAGTCTTCTAGGATTTGAAATAACACAATAACATGAGACCACTGGATTTGTTTAGTGGATGAAAATCTAGTATACCGACACGTACGTAACACATCTCTTTGCCTCACAACAATGGATCAAGCTACACACCCTTAAATAAGTGCAAGATATTTTAACGGCGCCAACAGTGCATTTCCGTGTTATGACCATTCAATGTCCATAATGTTATTTCTTACTGTACCTGTCATACAGTGGTTATGTGATCAAATTCAAGTTTGGAAGAACAAGTCACAAATATAATAGAACTAATGTATTTAGTGTAACTAGCTGGGTTATTTATGTACAGTATGACAGGAGTATCGGAGCTGTATTAATTAGTTCCCCCCCATGCAGTCGTCAAGTCTGCTCACCAAGGTAGTAGAGCCGGTGGGAATGAGAGCTGCTCTCATCCTGCTTCAGGACAAACTGGAAATCGTGTGGTGCCTTGTTGACAACCATGCCTGTGTATTTGCGGCTACCACGAATGACCTTGCAAAGACCGTCCCATGTGTGTTTCTGCACATAGAACTCGGTGTGGTTCACATCCTCCATCTCCACCACCTCCATGCTGTCTGAGAGCTCTTCCACTGTTGCCATGGCTGCCTCTGTTGACGAAGCTGTGGAACTGTGGATGCATATCATATGAGCTCAAACACCATCTAAATAAATGCTAAACAAAAGCAGCCATATTGACAAGGCAACAAACACAATAAGGATTGGTTTTCAAAGTAGCTGTTAATTCTGTAGTTTTAACAGCCATAAAGAGAAATGATCAACCCTTTGTGTTACTATAATAGTCAGTTTGAATGTATAATATAATCTTTATCTCTTTCATTAAATAAGAATTCACATAATTCACCAATACTACTTTTGAAGAAGAAAAATTGTAGAATGTGCCGTCAGTCACACAGCTATTGAAATTACAGAAACCTAACCGGTTAAATTATCAAGGTCATATACTTGCTCTGTGTAAAGATATATGCAGCTGTGTGAACTAATGTGTGTGTGTGAGAACAAACCTTATCCCAGTGTGTGCAGTTTCGTCATCAAGTTTCACTCTCTTTACTCTATGCATTAACTGTCCAAAAACTCTGAACCACGCATGGCAACCTGCACAACATCAAACAGAAATAAAACACCTAAAAAACATAATGCAACAGAGATCCCTGAAAAGTTATACTGATTGATAGACTACCAGGATAGTGCTTCAAATAGACAAACAAACTCAGCAATGGAATAATCCCTCTACATAAGCAATTAAACTGCAGCTACCAGGATAATAGCTATCCTCAGTATAGTAGTCTCTTGGTTGTTTCATGGAGGCAATGTACTTGAATGCACTTCAGTGATTTGCTCCTGGTTGGGGGACCTGACTGCATGTGACTCACAGCTTGGCTGTATGCTTGACATTTCAATGTCAGGAATATGGCAAATGTTAAGCTCTTACTCTACATTTTAGAGGAAGGTTGTTTGCTGCAGAGTAAATGTGGGCACTGGAGTTTGTTTCTAAACTTAAAGAGTGAAAGAACAAAATTATTGTATTTTGATTTAACTAGCCTGATGGGTTGCTGCATGACTGCATGGTTTTATTTATTTTACATAAACAGCACTATGCTTACTTTTGAGGCTTTACAGCATAGGCTATCTTAAATCTTTCATATTATATTAGGCCTGCCTATCTTTTAAAAGGCAAATATCTATTGCATGCAGTAGACAGATTTTGTGATGTAAATGTATAGCCTAGTGCGAATTTGAATTATTAAATAACATTTTGAAATAAAGGTTTGTCATGACACTGAAGGATGTCCATTAGAAACGACACAAACAACTAGAGTACGTAATAGTAATGGTAAGAGATAATCCAATTCGATTCAGATGCAGAACAATTAGCCTACATATTTCCTTTCACATATACACACGAAGCGTCTGCTGTCAATAGCTTTTCAGAAATACATTAGAATACCTCACAACATGAATCTAAATACTGCATAGCCATCTCATTCTCTCATAAATTAAGAGCTAGCTATTTAGCCAGTAAACAAGATAGCACTGATAAGATAATTACTAACATTAATGTCGAATCAAATACTTAAAAGGCTTACATATTATGCTCAACGACTGTAAATAGTTGTTTTATTTTTCTAAAGAAAAAGACACAACTGTCTTAACTAAACAGTCACGATGTGTAGCCTGAACAAAGTTAAGACAGAAATGTAACAATGCGGAAATAATACTGACAGCTGCCTGTGTGCCGTTCACCGGATATGATGTCATAAAAGGTGTGCATTTTTTCCTTATTTAAATGTAACATTTAATAAAGAACCATGCTGATTGCAAATTAATTCATTGTCGTGAAACTGTTGTTTTAAGGCCCTAACTAATATCTGTAGGCGCTTTTTTCAAAATAGTTCAAAATATCTTATCATGGCTTCAGTGGTGGTAACCTGCCTGCAGTTGCGCATTCTCAGTGTCCATCTTTGAGACAATAATCACTTGTTTTCCCTATCACATTACATGTCTGACAGCATTTCAAAATATACCGTGGTCACATAAAATCAATAACTATATTACATTCACCACCGAGATAGGCTATAGCCTCATAACATCTCATATGACAGCCTATTCACCAATTATAGGCTTTAAATAAATCGCTGTCTAGATTAAACTAATTGTTTTACAATTTTCATTGATCCCAAAACTAAATGGGGTTGGAGATATTAGAAGATTCTAATGATGCCTTATTAATTACTTATTTCAACTGACATAGGAGACAATATTGAGTAAACCAAAGTTTTTTGGGCAGTGAGAATTATAGTTTAACAATTTAATAAGGACATTTAGGACAGTTAGGTTGAACATATGTCAGTATTTTATGTTTTGAAATGCTTTAGCTGACCATTGTCCCAACCCAGGAGTTTCTTGCTGTGAGAAAACGGTTACCATCTATCCATTGTGATTATTAGGAACAAATGTCCTGCTCCTGCCCTTGAAATGAATATGGCAAAATCTTAAACTGACAAATACCCATTTTCAGATTCTTATAGCAAATTGCCATGTAGGTTACCAAGTGTTTGCTATTCTAAATTATTGTGTTCAATGGAATTATCAATTGAGTTACTGTAAACAAATATATACAATGCAAATAACAGTGACATTTCTTTAAAACATTTATTTTGAAATAAGTTTTCCTTTCTTTTTGCATAAGTGCCAAATGCACTCAAACAGCCACCTGAGGGAAGTCTACATATTTAAATAAAAAACAAGCGGTGTACATTTATAGTACAAAATTCTCTTTTAAAAAATTGCACAGTTTGTGTATAATATATATTCATATTTTCCATTTAAACAAACTTTAAAATAAAGGCTCAGAAAGTAAACAAAATCCACCAAATGAAAAATAAAAACATTTTCCCTAGAATTTAAAGCTGAGGAAACTTGAGACCCTGTTTTCATTTGTGTCCACCATAAATATACATATTTGTATGCAAGTCTCTTTACATAAAGTCTCTGTGCTAGTGTTTGACCAGACAATCAAAATTATTGCAAAGTAGTTTAGTTCTACTATAAAACATTGGGAGGGGGGATAAACCTTTCAGACCAACGCTCAGTAAGATACGCATAAAATTCTGGGTTGTTTTGAACCTTTTTTTCTCTTATTTTTTCCTTTCTTCAAAACGGAAACAGAAATTAGCTGGAATCCCTGCTTTCACAAAGTTTTCCATTTCACAAATTGTGTGCATTAAATATTCCATACAATAATAAGAGAAACCTCAATTTTGCCTTTGAGCAAGAACACATTTCCCTGACATGTTTTCGTGTATGGGTGTGTGTGTGCACATGTATGTATTTTCTCAAGTGTATGCTGAGCGCTGGGAGGTAGCGGTCAGCGTCGATATGGGTGGAAGCCCTGTACGTTGTGATTCTGCCCTCGGCCAAAGGCGCTGGCAGCCGGCTGGGGGGGTGCCGGGGGTTGTGCTGTGGGTGCCCCGTAGGATGCAGTCTGTTGGCTTGGGTCTGCAAAGGTGTGTCCAAAGGCTGTGAGCTCTTGACCATAGCCTGGGAGGGAGAGGGAATGGCAGAGAACAGGGAAGAGAAACATTTGCATGGTCAGCATTAACAGTCAAGTCCTTAACAGCCATTTAGACCTTTATGGAAAACCTGAAATACTGTATTCCTTGCATTACGTCTTTCTTTAAAAATGTTAAATATTCAGAAGGACCTTAAACAACTGTAATTCACAAATGTATAATTAACAATAAAAAACAACTTGAATTAAGTAGAATGAACAGAAGAAGCTTCACTGAAAGGGGTAGTGTGTATTCACTGGCCAGTGGGACTCAGCTGAAAATATTTCAACACAAAGATAATGCTTAGATGTGTACATGTTTGTGCATGTGTGCCTACTGCCTTGTCCAATCGTGGTCCTCAGATTTGCAATTTAACTGAGGCTTTTTGTGTTTGATATTACACACTACCTCTTTAAAGCCCTATTGTACTTTTGCCAAACCCTAAACTCTATGACTTCCTTACCTCAATGCAAGTCCACATGCTAATTGTTTATCACAATACATTTTTTCCCTGTATGCCTACTGAATTAAATTGAGAATACATAGAGTACTACCCAGAGACATCAATCAGCGTTGTACACACATCAGAAACACTATGTTTTCAGCAAACAATGAAAAGTTGAAAAAAATGTTAGTTTTTACTCAGCATGTGGACTGATGTAAGGAAGCTATTTCAGTCAGTGGGTTTAACAAAGGTTCAGTATAGCTTTAAGTAGAAGAATGCTTACAGTAGGTGCAACAAACAAACACATACATATTCTACCATGTGGACACTAGATGGTGCTATTTCCCCAAATATTTACAGGGGATTAGACAATTACCAGGGTAGGAAACCATTGTTGTCTATGAATTAGAATCAGTCAGATCACATTGTGGAAAGCATAAAAACACTTTCTTGGCCAAGGTCTCTTATGCATAAAGAGTTTTAATCTCAGTGAGACTAGCCTGGTTAAAAACAATAATGTTCGGTTACCTGTCAAAGTGTAAAATTGACAAACATACCAACAAGAACCAGAAATTACCAGCACGTGGTTAGTGGCAGGTGACCCACCCAGGTAACATCTAGTGCACACAAAAGGTAAGAGTTCACACTGTTCAAGATAAATACACTGGTGTAAATAACATTAACAGAGGAAATGAAAACAAGTAAAAGAAAAGTACAAAAATTAAATAAATGAACATCATATGAACATTTTGTGTGGGGTGCTGAAAGTGCTCTGAATTCAGGACAACAGAGAGGTCCCATCAGGACCAGAAGGCAAAGGAAACAGAGAAATTGGAAATTTACTGGCATCGATGTGTCCTTCATTACATCTTCTTTTGATTTTCACCTCTTTAGCTACAATACAGACAGTACACGGGGAAAAAACACAGTGAGTGAATGGAGTGAAGATGCCGACACAAATGAACCGCGAACACATTTTCTGACAATTAGATCATCCTCTTATACCAGCAAAGCGATGCAAACAGAGAGTGGAAAAAAAGGGGACATGATAATCTATGTATAGAAAAGCTACAGTTTGGGAGAGGAGATGCTCCAAGGTTGACGCTGAAGAGATCTTAAGCTATCGTGCTGCTCCTACTTGAATGCAAATCTTGAAAACGGTTTATAGCTGTATCTTACTATACTGAAGAGGACACACAGTACTTTGTATGTACATGCAGAATGTACATGCAAAATACATACACAGAGCAAAAGAAAGTAGGCGATAAAACCAGGGTGCAGCTCTACAACTCTACGGTACTCAACAAATGCTACTTTTGTGGTTGGAGAAGATGCTGGCACCTACCTGCACTATATCCTCCCTGCTCATCCTGACCATAACTGTGAGAAGGACGCGTTGGTCCGTAGGCAGAGGGGTCCTGAGGGTAGTTACCCAAGCCTATCAGGGAGATGAGGAGACCAGGTTGACTGAACCCAGATACGGCTCGCCTAGATTTGACATACTTTAGTCCCCTTTTATGTAGCCACTAAGTGCTTTACATTCACACTTTAAAATGTAGGGTTTTATTCATTGGGACTGCCCTAGGCTTAACCATCACTGCTCAGCTCCATCTGGAAGTCAAAACAAAATAATGTGTGAATGTGTGCTACTTGCTAGCATGCCCCCCCCTTTCACTTTTTGCTCCCTATAATTACTGGACTAAGTGCCAAAAGCAGGCAGCAAACACTAGATGCAGAAAAAGCTGAATGGAAGTAAAGCACAAGCATGAAACACCGAACAAGATGGCCACCCATTACGCCCAATGGGTACAGTATCACATGGAAGACCCAGCGGTTAACACTTGATGTACAGAGCAAGCTAACTGAAAAGAAATTGCCATTTAGCAGATCCATCATTTATGCATAATTCAATACAGAAAAAACAAAGGGCCTCATGGTGCAATAAGCATTTATCCCCTAAAAATTCTTATTCTAAAAGTCTTATGAACGATACTGCTGTCTAGAGATTTAGATGCAGCATTTCCTGTTAACTCTATGGGGGCAGAAATGGCTACATCTTGCTAAAATAGCTCTCATTGTGGAGAAACTTCTGTAAAATAATACATGTATTTATACCTTTATTAGTCTGAAACATTGCTTAAGAAAATAAATTACCATAAGTGATGTCCCATAATGCCATGGCTAGGATTCATGATTAATTAGGCTATAAAATACAAATATTTTATCGATATCACTGCGATCCATGATAACAATGAAAGGGAATCACATGTAAGTCAGTCATCGGCTGCATCTGAATACCCGTACTTGTCTACTATATATAGTAGG
Source organism: Typhlichthys subterraneus (assembly GCA_027564835.1). NCBI lineage: Eukaryota > Metazoa > Chordata > Actinopteri > Percopsiformes > Amblyopsidae > Typhlichthys > Typhlichthys subterraneus. The sequence goes on along the minus strand of JAODUH010000019.1, from coordinate 2,343,726 downwards.
CAAAAATCAGTACGTCACAATTAGTAGTATGTCCGAATACTCAGTAAGCAGTTGGTAGTAGTCGAGTGGCGTACTACCTCCGTA
>JAODUH010000019.1:2312556-2335104 GCA_027564835.1 Typhlichthys subterraneus | reverse complement strand
CTGCATAAAGGGTGAAGAGCACCCCCCCCCCCCCCTGGGTCATAACAGTCTAAGTACATGCCTATTCAATTTATTCATCTTCAGATATAACTGTCAGAAGACCAGATCTCACTGAAGGTGCCATCCGCTGCTTTGTGTAAATCACACCTTAAGGACTCACTGCTTCCTAAATGTAGTATTCTTTAAAAAATATATTTAGTACATGTATATTTCGGTATTACGTACCAACTTGATCTGTTGTGTACATGAAACTTTCAACATATGCCAATTTATGGAAACCATATTCATTTCTGGGGTTTCCAAAATTGTTATTGTGGGCCTCAATGGTAAACTAACCGCACATTTAATTATGAGTTTAATGGTCTTTTTGTTTTTGGGCTGGAATAGTTTGTCATGGGATTTAAGATGGTGTGGTCTAGAAAGAGACAGACACAGAGAGGGGACAGGATAAACGTTTACCTCGGGGCCTCTGCTTCTCCGCATCATAGATCATTACCACCTCTGTGACCTTGGACGGGACAAAGGAAAACAGTGACTCCATTTAGAATACCAGAGACAAACAGATACCTGAAATGCATTATTCCCTGTCTCAATTTGGACATTACATTAACTGTATAGCACCCTCCCCCTCTCAACAAGATCATAATTTGCTCTTCCTTTTATTGCAGCTTGTGACCCTGCTCAATGTCACATCCATTCAGGTAGTCTTTCTGATCAAATTATCTGGCTGGCATTATTGCACTTACCACTCCAAATCTATTGAAATAGTCCCTGAGTTCAGGCTCGCCGCAGTTATGAGGAATTCCGCCTACAAAAATCTTCTTTGATTTATTGCTATCAGCTTTGCTGCCCTTCTGAAAAAGAACAAGGAGGGTGTGGAATTTCCATGCATGTTAAAAGTGGGAAAGAGCCATTGAGCTATTATCTACATACCCAGTTTAGAGGAAATTCGGTTCCCCTCCTGCCCTGGGGTATAATTCTAAACATGGCATTCAAACAAAACACCTCTACCTCAAAAAAGGACCATTGTTGCATTGATTTACACTCGTTTACATAATGTGTTGGTGTAGACAACACTTAAAGACTATTTATTTTTATTAAATAATTTAACTTCTTTATCAGATGTCCAAAATGTTACAGCAGAACAAGCATAATTTAAAATGACCCTTTCCAATTTTAACTAAATTGTATAATAAAACGTTTAATTTGTCCAGTAGCAAAATGTAACATTTCAAGGAGAAGCTCCAATTAGAAGTATATGTTATGAGGAATATTAATTTTACAATCTAGGTTGATGTTGGTACGTTGTAAATAAAACTGTACTGTACATTTGCTCCTTGTCCATTAACAAATGCTACAGTACAAACCATGGAGGATAGATTGACAGACTGACGGCTGGCAGTGGCAACGTATTGCATGAATCACCATCATGAAGCAGAGTCGTTCTTACCCAGCCCTCCTTTGTTCGAGATTTTTCAGGTTGCATTCCTCTAGGAGTACATGGCTTGGGGTCGATCTAACGTGAAATAGAGGGGAGTGAAAGGGAGAGTGAAAAAGAGAGAGACAGTTTGACCTTACACAAAAAGCACCTTGAAATGTTCTTCACAGAGCCCAATGCATTTAGATTGGGGCTCATGTGGCACAATAGCACCATATATTTTAGACACACATTTCATCACAATAGCATGGAAAATAGAACCTTATTACTTTCACGTCCTCTACGCATACAATATCATATTTATGGCACAAATCAGGATGATTCCAGAGGTTAGTCGGGAGTAACAATGCCTTGTGTAGTACTGTCAAATATCAGCAATCTAAAAAAATATGTTTCTTAAACAATCCCATCTAAAACTGCTGATTCTTCTAGTTATTATGAACATACTCACATTCCTGCCATCAAGATTATGTGGCTTTGTGTCGAGCACTGTCCGTACACAATTGGGGTCTTTGAATTTGACAAAGCCAAATCCCCGCGACTGATTTGTGGTTTTGTCCTTCATGATGACACAATCAACTACTTCCCCATACTGTGAGAAGTAGTTTCGCAGTGTTTCTGATAAAATAAAACAATAAACATGTAATAATGCATATATTGGATTTATTTAACAAAGTACATCAATTACATAATTCAAAATAATTTCCTTTGTAAAGCATTACTCCTGGTCATTCATTTTTATTAAATTACCCAGATTACTTTAGCACAACTGCCCAAAACCAATATGTGGGATTAAAAATTATTTGGGAAACAATATTCCTAAATGATCTCACACTGAAATGTCATTTTAACTAAAACATTTACTATAATTAACATGTAAAGAAAACGACATGTTTCACAGTTTGTGGTTATTTAACATAAATACAATTCAACCACATTAACAAATACAGTACACTCCTCTAAAGCAAACAGCACTGACTTGCGCAGCAGGAGCACCCCCAGCCCCCCACACTACGGTGCCCATGCATGCATGCATGCCCTTGGACTGGAGGCAATGCATACAGCACGAGTTTCAACAAATGAAGAGCCATTTTGTAGAGAATCTTTGTAATTGCATTTCTCATCAGTAGAAAGCCCCAGGGTATTGTTGAGGAAGTAAGCTGACATACACCCAGTGCTGTGGCTAGTAATCATGATGTAAAGAACACTGTCTGCCAAGGATGAGCCTGGTGATAAGATACTGTACATGCTGCCCAGCAGAGCATGATATTTTGAAGGGCTCTGAATGCCTGGGGCTATGGACAAGTCCTATCCAACTGGGTCTAAATAAAAGGCTGTGTAGCCTACTGGAAGTGTTACACACTAAGGCAGATGTATCTTCAGTTAAATCATGTTCTATTTGTATTTAAATAGATTGTAACAATGCTGTAGATTGTATCTGCAATATGCATCTGTATAATTTAATTTGTATTTACTCTGCAACAGCGATATAGTAGTCGTGCAAACCAATAATTAACTGATGTCTTAAAACTATATCCAGAACGCTTAACAACGTGACAGCCTCTGCATTAACAATAGATAAAATTAACCTAGTCTATTTAAGTATATATGACTTATATCTGACTTACCTTGTGTAGTACTCCAGTCCAATCCACCCACAAACAGTTTCCTACAAATAACAATTACCCAATACGTCATTTACCATCGCATTGACATGATTGTCTATTCTACTCTAAGCAGCAATATAATGAATAGTCTACCGTACATCACACAGACAAGTACACATCTATGGCAAGGGACTATTTATTATAGTATATGTCGTGAGAGAAAACAGAACGTTCTAAACCACCTAAAGTCACCGCAATATTCCAGGTAAATGCGGACAAAAAGGTCATGACACATTTTGCCACAATATATATATCGATTTTACCCTGTCACACGCAGGGCTAACTACGGTAGTTTACAACCGTGCTCTTTTAAACTGCAACATTCGCCGCTCGCCGAGATAAGAATGACCCAGCCACAGCAAAGTGGCAGTTTGCACCGCGCTGATACGGTAGCAGTCTAGAATAGCTCGATGCTGACTGGGTAAGAAGTTTGACAGTTTACCAGCTATCTTCCTACCAATGATGTCTAAATAACACACAATTAATAACAATCCAACGTTTACTAGGACTACGGCATTACTGACAGACTATTTGGCGACGCACTCAGCGCAGGGCAGCTCCATCCTCTCATGATGCCCGCTAAATGTCCTCGCGCTAGCAAATGAAAGAAGCCGCTTTCGTCGTTTCTCAGCCGGCTAACTTGGCTAGCTTCATCGCTGGGAGCCCACTCAAAACAGTTACGGTACTCAAAAGTAACAACTGCCTCGCAAATTAATTACTCTTAAGAAGGGTAGCTGTCTGTGCTGTTAAGGCATATTTCCCTGTGAAGAAAATTAATAAATATTTAGCTAGCTTCACGATTAGTTACTTTCAATTGTCTTCCCCCGAGATAGCTATCTTGCTAACTAAGTACGGTAACGCTAGCTTAGCTTGACTGCTAATGCTAGCTGTCAAATGACAACTCAGATGACAGCATGCCAACTAAACGTTATGATTTAGTTAAAATGTTACTGCCGGTACCCACACAATGACAATGCTTGTTAAATCCACCTTACCCAACTTCATCTCCGGCTAAAATGTTGTTCATTTCTGTGCCTAAGTAGGGGACTACAAGAGCTGCAACCGGCTTATTGCTTCAGTACTGCCCCTCTACAGACTGAGAGAACCGACGAAGGTCACTCCGCTTTTTGGTTCAAACTGTTCTGCGCAATGACGAAGTGTTTGCCACGGGGACCCTGCAGGGGGTAGATCGTTTTAAAGGAATATTACACCCAACATAGTGTAATAATAGAATTTTTACTTTAGATTGTTTAACAATCATTATTTATATTCACGTTTATTTGTTGTTGTTGTTTTTTTACTAATTACATGAGTCGTCTGTTAAATAGTTCTAACAAGGTTCTGCAGCATATTGACCAAACCTGATCAAATTAAGGGGCACTAGCCTACTGGATTTATGTCTGTCTGTCTGTCGGTCGGTCTATGTGTGTTCAAACAATATAGTTCTATGGTTTAAACCAGGAATTGCAAACGCATTATGAGAGATGTGCCATTCTACACCTGATATGTTGGCACTCCTCTTCGTCTCTAGCTGCCCATTTGTTTGTGAACATCTGTATATCAAAACAAACAGTGAGCTGAGCCTGAAAATTGAGGGACTGAGAATCAAATCAAGAGATATGAACATGTCTACACATGTTCTGTTCCAATTTGGCCTAGCCTACATCAAATTATATGGATGAAATATCTTCTGTCATGGGCACACTGACAGCCTGCTGTCTACTTGCTTTGCCAGTTGTGCCAAAGTGACTGCAGTGACATCTGTAGGTTTGCATCGTTTTATATGTTATGACCTGTTACAAAGCAAAAGACCAAACTTACTTATTTCTCCACTTGGATGAGCAGCTCAATCCCCCAAAAACGGTGGTTTTGATCCCTTATATATCTGGCCATCATTGAGCAAGATGCCTAATCCTTGATCATTAATAATACTTACTATAAGTCGCTTTGGATAAAAGCATCCGCTAAATAACATTAGAGTTAAAGAAAATCTGAAGGGTGTAGTATAAGGACATTATTTGCTAGCTAAGATTACTACAGTGAATTAACGTTGCTGGTTGTCTGCATCTGCCTTGTGTAGTACATTGTTCACCTCACTCTGAAATCTATTATTGTGGGCCACAAAACTGAGGACCTGGAAGAGGAGTACAGACCTTGTAGAGAGCTTGGCACAACAAACACCACATCCAGCATCTTGAATACAAAGACAAAGCTCCAAGGCACCAGCTCATACTATAAAATTATTTGAGTGGGCACCATGGACAGATACTGTACTGAAGAATGCTGAGGGGGATAGGATATGGCTGTGTCAAACTCTAGACTCCAACACAATAAGCAGAAAAGTGGTACTAGACTACTAGAGCAGAAGTGATATTTGTTTGATTATTTTATTTGTTGTAAACCTTACATTTTATGATTGCATTGATTGTAATATATACATAGTCAAATTAAGTTGTACTTAGGTAGCTATGTGCATATTAACCTCATACATACAAATAATATACAAAGCAAACAGTATTTCATAGTTTGTTTATTTGTAAATTATGGCATTATAATGTTAAATCATTATAGTGACCAAGTGAGAGTTATGTCAGAATATCCACTGCCAGCTAACAAGATAGACTGATAAAATGGTGGATATTATGTAATTAAACTTACCAGTAAATAGAATGAAGACATTTAGCAGGTAATTCAAACCGGAAAAATAACATCTCACTTTTTAGGCAAAGTCAAGTGTATCACTTTGGTCACTAAGCAATATATTGCACGAAGTCACTTGAAGTTAAAATGTGAATAGTGATATTTCTGTTTTGAAGCCTCAGTACTTACATGCTTACGCATGGCCATAAAGACCCAAATGTAAATATTATAACGTAATATACTGTACATTACTGTTTAAGGTACCCTTCTGCTCCATGGTAAACCTTTATAAATAATATATGGATAATTTAACTGAACTATGGAAGCATGGTAGCCTGCCTTCAACTTGCTCTCATCTAAAATTTCACTGAGAATATACAGTAGTATATTATTTATACCCTGTTCTCTTTAGCATTTTCACAGCCACCCTGCTGGCGGGGCAATCAGCGTGGCTAAGTGTGTGATGATGTTGAAGTCAAGGATGTGGTAGAGCTAGATGAAGCGATCAAAACAGTTGGCTCTTGGTTGGTTAAAGGATGTCCATTAGTTTCAGAAATAATCAGAGGTATACGCCCAGTATGGGGAAACGACTGTTAACACTTCCCAATGGAGTGTGTCCAGACCCTAGTGACCAAGTGAATTTTGGGTCTGGTTACACCAGGCTAGAAGCAGGGCATTGCCTCCTACTCATGGACTATACTGGAGCACCTCAACTGTAGCAATTGCTATAAAAGGAGAGAAAACAAAAAAAAATCAAAGAAGAAACAAACAAAAGTAATAAAACAAGAGCATGCAAAGCGGACACCATTATTTTAGTACCCTGAAATCAAGCAGGGTACTATTTAGGATAGCTAGGTCTACTGCAGAAATGTTAAGGAATATCTAATTTGCATTCCTTATACTTCATCGTGCATCATTCACGTGTCCTCCAGAGACTATTACAGAGCGCAAATAACTTGTTAGTTACTGTAAGTAAAACGAAAGCATGCGTAGACCTGCAATGTTGCTACAATATGGAAATTAAGTGGTAGTGGGTATGATCAGATGGCATGAGATTATCCACATTTTTACCAGCAATTGGACCTTGTGAAGCTCTAACCCAGATCACAGCAAAGAAAGAGGTGAAAGACAAATAGTTCATAAATAGTTGTCTGCACAACTTAGTCAAACATCAGTACATTATTGTCTGATGTTTGACTTTCCTTAATTATTCAGGTGAACCATTGAGCTATTATAATAAATAAATAGGCCTATGCTAAACCGGTTTTTCAACGAGGTTGGCTCCTCCACATCCGTAGAACACAACCTTGTAGCCTTGATGATGGACAACCTCAGCAACAGTCACGGTGCATCAGTCTGCAGGCCAGCTGGTCAGACGTGGGGTGAGCAGCACTGGTGCACCCCAGGGTACTGTATACTGTTCACCTCACTCTGAAATCTATTATTGTGGGCCACAAAACTGAGGACCTGGAAGAGGAGTACAGACCTTGTAGAGAGCTTGGCACAACAAACACCACATCCAGCATCTTGAATACAAAGACAAAGCTCCAAGGCACCAGCTCATACTATAAAATTATTTGTAAATGCAAGTACCGTGATCCACAAATACGCCATGATTTACAAATTTTATTTGCATCCACAAACACAATATGCCTTACCTGTGTCTTGTAAATTGACATAAATGTGCTATAATTCGTACAAATATATGTCTATCTGTAAATAAATTGTTTGTCATTCATAAAAAATACTTTATAATTTGTGTGTGCATTTATCATGAAATGTAAATTGTAAATCCTAAATTCTGCGTGTGAAGTGTTTAAACTGCATTTGTGAATCGCTTGATACAAGCATTCATTCCTTCTTTCGATGATGTAATTTTGAGAAATTTTTATGCTATTTTGTTACACAAATGTCTCCAAATCACGTGTGTCTTTGACAATGTCATCCAGTAGCTGCTGTTACCTGTGTGGTTTAAGATAATAACCTGTTTCCAATAATGAGATTGCAAATGCAAATCACTGTGACATTTACAGTAACATTATATTAATTAATACGACATTAGAGCAATCTACAACTCTTAGAATGATTAAATTAATTAAATTATTTGGGCTGGATTTGATATGCTACCAGAAAAGGCATAACTCTGAAACCCATGCCTTATCCACTAAATGATTCCAAATACAGAATATGGTGTATATTGTTGCTATAGGCTATAGCCTATCATACGCAATGGAAAGATTTTTATTTTTGATTATGTATAGACTAACCTATTACCTTTAACAACCTTGCTGAATAGTATCCAGTTGTTTTAAAATAATCTAAAATATATGTAAAACATGTAATCTTAGTGTACTGTGCTTTTTTCATGCCTTTTTCTGATACCAGTGCCACAATATTGAACCCATCCTATAAATCAAACTTTATAGCTTTTCAAAAATGTTATAATTGAGTTGTAGAGGGCTCTTATTACATATTTTAGATTATTTTAAAACAACATGGTCACCATTCAGCAAGATTACTTACTATGCCTATATGGCTAACAGGGTTGGGAAGTAACTGATTACATGTAATCAGTTACTTGTAATCTGATTACAAAAAACAGCAACTGTAATCAATCAATTACAAGGTAAAATTGTGGAATCGGATTACAGGTATTTCTTTTGTATTATATGATGACTTTTAGGACTACTTTCAAATATAAAAGCAAAGTTTGCATAAGAAACATGCATAAAACAATCAGATGTTCTCTTATTAACCTTTCATTAACGCCAATCAATAATTGAAATAAAGTCCTACTTTAATCTGATCCCTTGTGCAACATGAGCGGTCACAAAAATAGAAAGATTTGGCGCGCCAATGCAGTAAATTGCTTTGAATGGCATTTCAAAGAATGTGTGAAGTAATGGAAAGTAATTAGATTATGTTACTGCATGTAGGTAATCCATAAATTACATTACTGGTTATAATTATTGTCTGGTAACTAGTAACTGTAATGGATTACATTTAAAAAGCAACCTACCCAACCCTGATGGCTAGCCTACACATCATATAGAATGTTGATTAATTAATTTAATTTGATTGTGTAAAATAGGCTATTAGACTAAACAGTAGCAACCTTGTTGAATCATGTTTAGCTCTGTGTTCTACAAAAAGGATAAGGTACATGTTTTAGGGTTGCATCATCTGGTAGTATATGATTCATCCAGCGACCTAATGCAAACTTTTGCTTTTCAAAACTTTTATAAGTCTAAGAGTTGTAGTAGATAGCTCTAATGTAATACTCAATAAGCATTTGCAAATGTTGTTGCAAGCTTGCACATGATTGGAAATATGTTATCTTAAAAATCACAGGTTCAGCAGTGTGACTGTCACTGTCTTATTGAACAACACTGCCTCCTACTGGATGTCATTGTCAAAGAGACAAACGTGGATATTGAGACTTGTGTGTGAATCACAAAACAGCTGATTATGTCTCAAAATGATGTCATCAAAAGAATGAATGCAGGTATCAAGCGATCCACAAATGCAAATTTAACACTTCACACACATACCTTAAGATTGACATTTAATGATAAATGCACACACAAAGTATAACGCATTTTCATGAATGACACGATTTATTGATAGGCATCTATTTGTACAAATTATAGCACATTTGGCAATTTACAAGTCACATGCATTTTGTGTTTGTGGATGCAAATTACATTTGTAAATCTTAGCCTATTTGTGCATCATCGTAGGCAACTTGCATTTACAAATAATTTTGAGACATTTCTCTCTACACAGGCTACAGAATCTAGGCAAGTTAGTAGTAGACCCATATAAATGTTAACGATGTAAGTAATAACGAACATAACACCTTGATGGCATAATTAAAATTACCCGAATGCCAATGCATTTTGGCTATGCAGTTTAAAACAATATTCTATAGATTTTTATGGAAGTCCATAGAGGACTAAATTCAAATGAAAATTCAATCCCAAATAGCATTTTCATTTTCAAACAATTCCACGCTTTAGAGTGGACTTAATTCAAATGAAAATGCAATCCCAAAATTGCATTTTCATTTTCAAAATATACCCCGCATTTTAGTGGACACAATTAAAATTTAAATGCAATCCCAAATAACAATTTCATTTTCAAAGACAGATGCGCTTTGCACCGGACCATATTCATATGAAATACGCTAAACAGCGCCTCCCTTCTAATGCAAATGCATTTTCAAGTCAACGCGCGCGACTTCCATAAAAAAATGCTGTACCCACGTTTAATGTCACTACCGAATGTAGACTGATATGGAGGTGAGCCAGAGTTAAGCCACACCTCTAACTTTTGAGCGGGAGTTAAGACAGGCATTTCTGTCTGTCATGGCTGTGTGGTAAGTAATCATGTCCCATCATTTTTAAATGAATGTGCTACAAAGTCTGGAAATCCATGTGCATCTTTAAGAATTGTCACTACATAAATATAGATTTTCTTATTAAATCATAGTTATTTATTGTTGTATAGACAGCTGTCTACATTTAGCAATGCACACACTAATGTTTTTAAGATATATTAAAAATAAGCTAATATTGTCACTACCGAAACATACAGTAATGTTTCTGTAGTGACATAATGGATTCGGTAGTGAGAAAATGCAATGTTAAGTAACCTACTGTGTGACACTTAGGCCCGGGATGTCCTGGCCCTCTTAATTCTGACCAGGGCATCCCAAGTTAATTTTTAAATCACAGTTTGGGTGGGTGGGGTTGGGCCATTCATTTATTTCCTTTCATGGTCATGTTCCTCACGGATAGCCGAGCTTCCCACCCTACCTCTGAGAGATGCCAGCCAACCTCCTGAGGAAACCCATTTTGGCCCTTTGTACCCGTGATCTAGTTTTTTCAGTCATGACCCATCCTTCATTACCATAGGTGAGGGTAAGGCTGGACGATATGGCCAAGATGTATATCACGATATACGTAATAATTTCGGTCGATACGGTATATTTCCGATATCGATATGAACAATAAAAGCCTCAGAATATCTGCTAAGAACGCCCACAACGTAGTACTTAAAAACTTCTGAAAAATGCATTTGCCAAGTCTATGAAACCTCCTATGAAGCTATAATATTTTAGAAATTAAAAACATAAAAATTTATGTTCACCTTTTAGCAAGTGTCAGTAACATTCTGGTGTGCGTGTGACTAGCACTGTGGTTCCATGAATTAGACGTTCCACAGAAGACATTACAGACTGTGTAAAATGATTTGGCACCTGAAAACAGCCTATACTGCTTTGCAATTATTCACCTTTAGTATTTTGTTTTCATTGTATGGTAATCTATAGTATTATGTCTGAATGGCTTGGTTTTTGACAAAAGAGAGAATATTAGGCCTACATTATCAGGTTTGACCTATATAAAATATCTGCTGAAGTAGATTTGCTTGTGGTAATTGTGTTTTTTCCACACGTTTTCCCCATTCATGTAAAAACGTCTCCATATTTAATGTGGAGGTATTCAAGGTAGAGAAGGACAACCAGCATAACTAGGCTAGAATACAGAAATTTGAGCAAACCTAATTTTGAATTGAATATATCTTTAAAAGTTAGGTTATACATATATATTCTTCTAACTTCCTATTTAGACTAATAGCCATATGAAACAATGTATAATTTTACTGTACTAATGAGATTGTAATATTGTGACGGCGTACAATGTAGCTTCACGTGAGAGTATGGTAAACACAGGTCTTTACCATAATCGCACAAACGGGCAGCATAATTTTAAAGCTGGCTGACGGCGTGATCGCACATCCACCTCTAACCACAAGAGCATGTATCGTTCACCGGCATTTTTTCCACCAGTTTTGCTAGTGTCTTGCCTGTTAGCTTTAGCTAGCTGTGATGACGAGGTAGCTAATTAATTAATAACCCGATTTGAACAGCTAAACACACTTTTCAATGTGCATGGATGGAGTGTAGTTATGGTAACAATAAACACAACTACGCACTCACCCTGTTGAAAGGGGAACCACGTTTGGAACAGGTACCCAGTGCGCGCTGCATGATTGTCCTTGTGCACGGGGATTTCATAACAATGCACAACTGACCATATTTGAGCTGCGAACATAGTGGCTAGAAGTCACTAACACAAAGTGGGCCTAAATATTTTTTCATGTTTGCACACCAATATTTTTAGTCGCATTTGCGAGTGAAATGGTCGCTCGGTACTGTACCGGGCCCTCCGAGCTGACTGCTGCGCCCGTCATTCAGTGACAAATGTATGTATAGCTTACTGAAATACCGGAAATGAGTTTAAAAATCATATCACTGTTATCAAAAAAGTTTATATAGCAATATATATTGATATTGAATTATTGTCCAGCCATAGGTGAGGGCAAATTAACGCGATAAAGCGAGCGGTAAAGCGATTGCAATACTGCTCCTGCTGTTTGAATATCCGGAATCTCCCGCTCCAATGTCCCCTCACGAACAAGACCCCGAGGAAGGACATTCCCTAGCCGGAGTAGGCACTCCATCGGTTTCCTGCTGAGAGCGATAACCTCAGATTTAGCGGTGCTACTCCTCATCCCAGCCGCTTCACACTCGGCTGCAAACTAATCCAGTGAGTGATGGAGGTCATGGATCGATGATGCCATCAGGACCACATCATCTTGCAAAAAGCAGCGATGAGATCCCCAGGCCACCGAACTGCAAGCCCTCCCCACCACGACTACTCCTCGATATCCTGTCCATGAATATCACAAACAGGATTGGTGACAATGCGCAGCCCTGGCGAAGTACAACCCCCACCTGAAACGAGTCTGAATTACTGCCGAGAATCCATACTCAGCTCTCGCTTTGTACATACAGGGATTGGATTGGCCTTAAAAGAGAACATCTCACCCCATACTCCTGCAGCACCTCCCACATTATCTCCCAGGATATCCGGTCATACGCCTTCTCCAGATCCGCAAAACACATGTAGACCAGAAGGACAGACTCCCAGGCTCCCTTCAGGATCCTTGCGAGAGTAAAGGGCTGGTCCATTGTTCAACGCCCAGGACGGAATACGCATTGTTGTTCTTCAATCTGAGGTTTTACAATCAGCGGAACCCTCCTCTCCAGCACCTTGGAGTAGACTTTACCAGGAAGACTAAGAAGTGTGATACCCCTGTAATCGGCACACACTCTCTGGTCCCCTTTTTGAAGAGGGGAACCACCACCCCAGTCTGCCACTCTTTTGGCACTGTCCCTGATTTCCAAACGATTTTGAAGAGGCATGTCATTCAAGACATTCTGTCCACATCCAAAGCTTTTAGCATTTCTGGACAGATCTCATCAATACCCAGGGCTTTGCCGCTGTGGAGTTATTTGTCTGCCTTGGTGACCTCCTCCAGGAATATTGACGATGATCCCCCGTCAGCCTCCAGCTCTGTCTCTACCATAGAAAGCATGTCAGTCGGATTCAGGAGTTCCTTAAAGTGTTCCTTCCACTGACCAATTACCTCCTCAGTTGAGGTCAACAGCATCCCACCCCTACTGTACACAGCTTGGATGGTTCCCCGCTTCCCCCTCCTGAGGTGGTGGACGGTTTTCCAGAAACACTTTGGTGCCGACAGAAAGTGTTTCTTCATCGCTTCTCCAAACTTCTCCCACCCCGCTGCAGCCCTTCGAGCCCGTCTGTCCCTTGCAGCCACTTCCGAAGTCTTGGACAACATATCCCAAGAGGACTCCTTGTTTAGTCGGACGGCTTCGCCGACCACCAGTCTCCGCCACGGTGTTCTAGAGTTACCACACCTTGAGGCACCCTAGACCTTGAGACCACAGGTCTCAGGTTCAATGTCCCAAACCTCCACAGAGATACCAGAGAAGCTCCGCCGGAGGTGTGAGTTGAAGGTCTCACAAGCAGGGGCTTCCTCCAGACATTCCCAGTTCACCCGCACTACCCGTTTGGGCTTACCAGGTCTGTCCAGAGTCTTCCCCCACCTCTTGACCCAACTCACCACCAGATGGTGATCAGTTGACAGCCCTGCCCCTCTCTTCACCCAAGTGTCCAAAACATGCAACCTCAGATCAGATGATACGATAAAAAAATCGCTAATCGACCTTCGGCCTAGGGTGCTCTGGTACCACGTACACTTATGAGCATCCTTATGTTCGAACTTGGTGTTTGTAGACAGTCCGTGACTTGCACAGAAGTCTACTAACAAATGCCTGCTTGGGTTTATATCAGGGAGGCTGTTCCTCCCTATCACTTCTCTCCAGGTATCTCCATCATTGCCCACTTGCACGTTGAAGTCTCTAGAACTATGGAGTTCCCTACTGGAGCCCCATGCAGGACTCCATTAAGGGTCTCCAGGAAGGCTGAATATCCCGAACAGCTGTTTGGTGCATATGCACTGACAACAGTCAGTTTTCCAGGGGGTGTGTAATTGTAGGGTGAAGATAATTTCGGACATCAGGCATAATGGGATAAAAAGGGTTTTACATCATGGGCTCTTTAACCAATAACCAAACTTGTCCCAGAGGTCACAGGGTTTACCATGTGGCATGTTGATTTTCTTTATTTTTTATATGAGTATTGCAACTAAAGCAGTAAGGTTATAACAACAAAAACTGTTGGATATTTCATTTGATTAAGCACCCTATATTTTTTTGTATTGCAATGTGCTACTTTTAGCTTTCACAAACTGTCCCAATCATCTAAAACCATGCTGTCCCAATCACCCAAACACAAAAATATGTGCATTTAAAAAAAAAAAAAACATTACAAGTTTTTATTGATTATGTTACAGTAGTACATCATATTCATGATTCCATTAGAGGCTTGTGCAATATATTGCCAATGACAATTGTATGACCTTATAATGAAAATGGGCTAAAGCTAATGTAATTTACCTCACCTCAGGTTTTGTTGCATCAGCTTGCAGTTTGTTACTTGTCCCACCCCTTTATGTGTCAGAGCTGTGCTCATTGATATAATACAAGCTGTACAGTCCCAATTCACCTTATGTCCCAGGCACTATGTAGTCTAGTTTGCAGATGGCATAGGCCATGGCTATTCAACCCATGGTCCTGGAGCTGCATCTAAAACATGCAGGACAGCGGCCCTCCAGGACCAGGGTTAGCCCTGGCCTAGTCCTTAGTAGTATTTTATAGTCTAAATATATTAGGATTAGGATAAATTAGGATCTATTTTGGCCACAATTGGTTGGGGCAGGATGGTCTAGTGGTCTGGGTGTTGGCCTCCCAGCTGGAAGGTTGTGGGTTAGAACCCCGGTGTTGACCTACCTGAAAGCATCCTTGAGCAACATGCCTAACTCCCTAACCCCCTACTCCCTAACTGCTCCCAGTGGTTGGTCGCACCTTGCATGGCAGCAATCACCATTAGTGTATGAATGTGTGTGAATGGGTGATTATGAGGCAAAATAATGTAAAGCACTTTGTATTAATGCAGTTCATGTACCATTTACATGGACAAATGATACGGTTACCAGGCTGAGCTAGGCTGCATGGACTATAAGTTTGGCCTATAGCCATAGTCAACAGTAACACGGATGTGGCAGTCACTTTGGCAGACAATACATTTTTGCCACACTGCTCAATGCACTTAACAACACTCGCCATGCCGATAAGCATACAGCAAATTTATTTTTCAATAGGCTACTGTAGACTGGAGCCATGGAAAGAGAGTATTACACCAGTTCAACATTTTCAAAGGTCAAATGGTTAATGGAGATGCAAAACCTACTGTATGGCAAGTTCTAGGAAGTGATTGGTGAACAATTTGAGTCTATAGAGATGTGTAACTTCAGCTTTTGGTAATTAGTAGTCAATAAATGTACAGAATTACATTTACAATATAATTTATAGGGTACTTGTGTGGTATTAGTGGCTAACTTCCGGGAACTATTTTGAGGCTCCATGATCCGCCATTGCTGTGAAAAAACGGTCCATTGGAGTGAATGGAGATGACGCAAATTTCTCTTTACATGGCTCTGCTACAGTCTATATGAGGGGCGGACGTTATACAAATGAAATAAAACTACATTTGAAAATTAGATTCATAGTTGACAATACAATAATAGGCCTACATCTAATTTAAAACTAGAATTGACACATGTATTTGTAACATGTAATTTGAAGTTAAATTTAAACTTTAAATAAAATAAAATGTTAACTTGTAAAATGGCATAATATCCACCACTCATAACTATAGGTCTATTTAAAGACATTGCAAACGATTTCGGGGAAACTTATCTTCCAGTAGAGTAAATAGTTAATTGAACGTAGTTAACGTTTAGTCGACTGAACGCACCCAGCATTCCCCTCGCCGGAAAACTGCATTTTAAATAAACATAAATTAATTCGCGAGGGTTTGGTAAAAAAAAGTGATTTTTTTTAGTTAAATAATAAGCTATATATGATATCTATACTTTTTATTTCTAATTTAATAATTGTGGGCATCACATCATATTAAAACAACACTTAACACTTGTTTGTAAACAAGTTAACTCATTGGTCGGACGCAGGCTGTTAGGTGACGTCACTCATATAAAGTGGAAAGGCTGAATTTTCGACATCGTGTGATTTGAGAGTCACGAGTTTATAAAATTGTTCGCTGTGTCTTCTCCGAGTCTGGTGGCTTTCTTTCAGGTTGTTTTGCGCACACAATTATACGTGTAATTCTGGACTGGAAGAGCTAGCGATCTGTCTTGTGTGGAATTTGTTGTGAAATCTGTCGTATTTGGTTGTTACTAGCTACGGTACCGGTAGCAGGAAAACAGGCGATTAGGCACGCCGATTCCAGGCCTGTACTTCATGCAGTTTAATGTTGTTTTATTGTGTTTTTAACAATTGTTTGTTTTCTTAAATCCAGATCAAAATGTCTCAAGTAGAGAAACGTCAATTCGAAGAGGAAATAGGTAAAATCGAGATCAATTTAACAGCCAAATAAGGAGCCGAATTTTGTGTCCTGCCGGATTGAGTGACCCTTTCGAAAGTGCGCATGCGCCAACTCCAATCATGTACAATCTATTAACTGGAGCGTGTGACTGTCTCGCTCCCGACAGTGTTTTGTTCGGGAAAGGGTTACTAAAAGGTTGGATAGCTATCGATGGTGGTTTGCTCTGCAAAAAGCTTGTGATTTTAGGTATTTCTGAATAAAAAGTGAATAGTAATCTATGTTTACACCAGCCTCGTCGTTTTAAGGTTAATTGATGTCTAGATATTTCTAAATATTATTTATAGATCTATCGAACTTTTTAATGCTCTTTCTGCACGCTCCCGTTAATTGTACATGATTGGAGGTGGCGCATGCGCACTTTCGAAAGGGTCACTAAATCCGGCAGGACACAGAATTCGGCGTAACACCTGTACGGTACCGTACCAGCTAATTTGCTAAAATTATTTTATTAAAAAAAAAAACCAGGTGGAGACCCTGAACAGCTACTCCAGTGTCCTTATGATAAGAATCACATGGTTCGTGCCATGCGTTTCCCATATCATCTTATTAAATGCAAAAAGGTAAGTCGATGTACATATTTCGTGTTTTATATTTTGCATTGGGAGATATGTGTGTGTATATATATGTATGTATGTGTGTGTATATATATGTATGCATGTATGTGTGTGTATATATATGTATGCATGTATAGGTAGATACATATGTGTGTGTGTGTGTATACACACGCACATACACGTATGTGTGTACGTTAAAAATGTTTTACCGGTATTATTAAATCTTTATGTAACCAGGAGAAGAAACCATTTATGTTAAAAACCCTCTTTTTCGAGCGGGACCTGGCAAGGTCAACAAGTCCCAGTCTGCGTGTGTATACATGTTAAACAGATGCCCTCCATTTTACAAAATATTTTGCAGAACTTTTATTTTTATGCTCTGACCAAATGAACTGTCAATAGCAACTGGGCGCAAATCCTGTTTTTTGGAGATTGTGTTAAGGCAGAGCAGGGGAAGCTTAAATATAGACTAATTTGTATATTAAAAAACAGCAAATCAAAGTGCAACTATTATCTTAAAGTCCTTATAGAAAAGTCTTGCGACTCGGTAGCCGTCTTTGAAATATTTTGTGATATTGTTGTAGTTGTAGCTGAAAGTGCTGATTGATATCACACAAAACATTTTATACATCTTAAACCTATCAAATTAGTGACTGACAAAATAATCCTTAGGGTTCAGACGGTTAAAGGTACTAGACAATATTTAAAAACATTAATTTAAAATAAATTACTTTCTATGTACAACTGTACATAAAATTGTTTTTATATCCTATGTATTAAGGTAACTGTTTGATATGTTATATTAGTTGCAGTATGAGCACAGAATTACGTTTCACCCTCGGTTGTAATCTAATATTCTGTTCTTTGTTTTCTTAGCTGGTCTGGCATGGTCATGCATGTGTCCGGCTCATAAAGCATTTGTTTTGAGATGCTGGTGCTTAGTGTGACATCTAGTGACAGAAATTTTAACGGTACCTTGTGAAAGCTTTCTGATGAACTTGACTGTTTGGCGTCTTTTTCTCTCTCTGGTTATTGCAGAACCACCCAAAATTGGCCAGTGAATTAAGAACCTGCCCATTCAATGCTCGTCACTTGGTTCCGAAAAATGAACTTTCACATCACACTGCAACCTGTGTGTACAGACAAACCGTAAACATGGACCAAGATGGTAAGCGCTTTTTTTCTAATATTCACATCATACAAAAACAATCAGCCAAAACAACTAGCCTACACAAAAGAACAAAGGCAAGATAAAAGTGATATAATATGCCAAATGGTAGCCGACACATCGAAAGCATTCTCATGGAAATGCATAAACCAAAAGGTGAACCACTGTTGTCTAAACAACCATGAAATGCTGTAGTAGCCTAGTGAAACTGATTATGAACCATGGGGACCATGATAATGCCCACAGCGATCATCATGATGATGATCAGGGACCACGACTATGACCACGAGAATGCACGAGAGCTACTTAGCCATCTATGGCTAAAGCTATTCTAACACAAGGAATATGGTCTTCTGGCGTTATACGCATAAACATTTTGTTTATTTTAAGCGAACCTCTAAATTTCACAATATATTTTGCTTTGGAAAAAACACTTGTCAATCTTAAGTATTTATAAAACATATTTTCGATGTCTGAACAAACAAGCATGAAATCAGATGCAATCCCGTGGTAGTGAAACTCATAAGGGACCATGAGAGTGACCACGGCAGCTGGTCCGGACCACTCATGGGATCACTAGCTTCAGCACCCCTAGTGGTAGTGACCAGCAACAGCAGTGGTCTGATTGTGATCGTGGTCATAGAACAAACTGCTGATCTGACTACAACCCCTTCTCCATTTTTGTCTACTGTGATAGATGTTTAGGTGTGACAGCGAAAGCCACTTAAACAAAAGCTACTTGAAAACACTAATATTTAATTATTGCCCAGCTCTACTCTTGGCGCACACACACATTGTGAGTTATCTTTCCAGTTCACGCTCATATCTATTTTTAGGCCTATTAAATCCCACTAGTCTCAGCAGTAGCGATAAGCTAAGATCTTATTGATCTAAGGGTTTTGCGACATGTAGAACAGGGTTCTCGAACCCGATCTTGTATATGCCCATGTTTAGCCTACCTGTATGCTGGTGCCACAGAAGACTTTCACTCATATCTTTTCTATTTCTAGAGACTGTAGCTACTGTACAGATGTGATGGTACACGACCGACACATGACACCTCTGCGGGGTTGTCCATTCTAATGTCAGAAGTTACTCTACTTTCACGCATTGAATGTCTTTTTAAAACAGAGCAAATCTGTTTACATTGTTCATCTCACTGAAAAGGCTAAGTTATATGGCTTATTATCAAGAAGTCCTGTTAAATGGATGCTGCCTTGTAAAAGTGTAAACCTAAACAATTCCAGCGCTGAGGGACCGTCAACAAATTACTATTGGTGGTGAGCGCTGGCGACTTGGTCAAAAAATTGGTCAATCATGATGAACAGCAAAGAATAAATTACTATGTACCGTTTAGGCACCGGAACAGTTTCAAAAGTATCGCGTTGTCACCGGAATCATACAAAACCCAACCGATGCATCCTAGTAAAGTATATTTAACTTGAATCTTGACTTTAAAAAAAATATTGCAATATGTCAGAAAAATTGCAATTAGATATGTTCCCAAAATCATTCAGCCCTAGTACACATGTAAATACAATGCGCATAGTCTAATTACAAGCTGAAATAGGTTTGCAGCAAACTTTCTTCAAAGGCATCTTATTGCAGCTAACATCAGGAAGGTGTAAGTTTGCAAAATATTACTCAATGTCACAAGAATTGTATATAGGCGCACTAGTTTTTACAGCGGGGCATTCGAATCGTATTATATTGATAACTCGAGGTGCAGGCACCGCCCTCTTGTTGCAGTGATGTGATTCACGAGGCGATATAGAGTTACTGATTTATAATTTAATGTGCATTTAATGGGGACATAAAGTTGCCGTATTACTTGGTCGGAACGCTGCTTTGCGGGTTACAAGTCACTGGCGCATCACTACAGCCCGTCAAAATGACAGACGAGTCTACTGCAACCACTGGGTTCGTGGATGGCTGAGACGTAGCTAAAAATGGAACCCTTGAGAAGATGACAAATGCCAATCTCACCAAACATGGGTCTTAGCAAATGATCAATTACGGTTTCATTTGGGTTTGCCTTGAAAGTGATTGTTGCTGTGTAGCAGCAGCCTAATACAACAATACATCATATGCTATGACCACCCATTCACGAAAAATGGGGCTCTCCAGAAAATCCGATTTAAACACTGGTTGTGAAATATATTTCTAAGTCCTATCTATGCTCAATCTTTTAATTTACCAAATGCACCAAGTTCGCTACAAAACTACAGTAACAAAGTTGAGTGGACAGCGGATATATTAACACATCCCTCTCTCTCAAAATATAATTTAAGTTGTGCACAGAATTTATTTGTTTATAATGCTTTAATTTATTCTTTATTTGTGACACCTTGCGCTGCACTGTCTTGACTGTTTATTGTGCCATTACTGTAGGCATACATTTTTCTTAGATTATTTCTAGAGTACGTTTCTTTTGTGTTCCATTATTGATAGGAGGAAGCTCTGAAAGCCCTTCAAACTGGCATGTACCTGTCAGCACATGGACAAGCCCGATTACGGATGAAGACTGGGATAAAGGTAGTGTTTGAATCTGCTAAATGTGTAATTAATCTGGTATATTGGGACTTTGTTTACTTTAATTTGTTTGCTAAATAACCAGATTTGACCCCTGGGAGAAGTCTGATCGGTGATGAATAGTTTAGTGCTGATGAGCATGGTACTTTATTGATCACTCAAGGGAAATTGCATTTAAAAATAATGCTTATGTTTGTTACAGAATCTGACTCTGCAGCAATACCTTTTGTGTGGGGTGCCACCAGAATTGGTCAGAAGTAAGTTTCTCTGCTTATTGCTTTGGTTTGAAACATAACCAGCATGTTTTGATCAAAATGCCAAGCCCCTTCCACTCCTGTAATCCCTTTATTCCCTTCCCTTTATTCCATTGCCATTTTAAAAGGAACAAATGATGCTCACTACTCCGCTTGTATGGGCCTTTTTAAAATAGCTTTTTCATTGAGTTTTGTAGGGTTGACCCAAATATATTTTGACAATGCAACTCAAAACTGTTAAAATCCAAGTGGCCAGTCAGGACTAGGGATGTCACGAGAACCGATACTTCGGTACAAAGTCGTGAAAACATGACTGTACTCTTTTGTACACGGAGCTAAAGCGTAGAAGATGACTACAATGTTAATCATGTGAGGCGGATGCTAATATATTTCCTACAGGAGTTTGTCACCTTTTTCTTCTCACGTTCAGACAATGGTAATGTCAAACGCCCCCTCGCTCCACCATTAGATCGATCAGTGACGGCTTTTCGGACTGTGAATAACCACACAGCAGCTATTCGGCTGTTTACATGTAAACACGGCCTACATTAAAGACCTTCCCTCAAATTCATGCGGTACGTAAATTAGGGATGTGCAGAGAGCCCACTATTTGGATTTGTTGTGTCAACTGATTTTTGTACAAAAGTGACATTGAGACAGATTAGCACCCAACCTTGCAATCAAACTCTGGTGCAACCGACGCCTGTTTTAACCATACACAAAATTTACTTTATTACAGGACCAAATTTTCTTTGCAACCAAAATGCCCCTGAATGAAACTTTCTCCTTGAGAGAGGGTTATAGAGTTGTGTGCTGCATTTTATTGTTTTCTTTAAGTAGGTACTGCTCTGCCGCCTAGTGGCCGTTAAAGTAAATAGCAGTAGGCAGTTTGTCGTAAAAGAGCTAGAGTTAAAGAAAGGTGCCGTCGAGACATAATACTGCTCTTCGGTTTCACTTGTAACTTTGCTTTGGAGATCATTTGTCTGTAAGTGATGGCTAATGTAAATCTATTGCATGTTTAACTTTTAGATGTATTTTGGAAATATCAGTATGTATATTTGACTATTTGCATATGTGTTCTGCAGCTAGCCTGCTTGCTAGTATTAAGCATGGACTTATCTTGCCTCATGCTAGTGTGTTTCAAATAGTTGGATTCTGTTTGTCTAGAATGCAGCCAGCAGTAGAATGCACATTGCAGTCATGCATATTTAGTGTGATTCAAGTCTACTTCTGATTTGATTTTACAGCATACGTTTCAGTACTGCAGGGCTATTCAATTCCAGTCCTGGAGGGCCACTGTGCTGCATGTTTTAGTTGTCTCCCTGCTCCAACACACCTGA
>JAODUH010000019.1:2289152-2312456 GCA_027564835.1 Typhlichthys subterraneus | reverse complement strand
AGCTCCAAACACACCCCTATAACCAATCCGGCTGTAGCCTGAGGTAGGACCGCCTACCTTCTTAACATTTACGGCCATGGAAATACGGAAATAAATAAAACAAGGAAATGTGGAAATACGGAAATAAATAAATGTAGAAATACAGAAATAAATAAATTATTGTAAGAATAAATAAATGTATGTAAAAATAAATAAATGTAGAAATGCACAATAAATACCTGTAAAAATACAGAAATAGTCTTTAATACAAAAATGTAATTTTTTAAAATATTTTTTATATTAATTTAATCATTTATACTTTTCTCTTTTCTTTATTTATATATTTATTTATTTTTTATTATGGCAGTCCTGGTCCTCCATAGATAGTTTGCCTCCACAACTAATCAAACAATGTGTGTGTGTGTGTGTGTACACGCACACAATAATGAACAGGACCATCAAAGACTACGCTGGCTAAATTGATCAGTGTCAGATAGCGATAATGTTTGCCATGATGTTATGAAGACACATTTGTTGTCATGCCTTTTAAGTATGTGATTTTTGTTTTGTTATACTATAAACCATGTTAAACAAAATATTAGAACATTTTAGAGAGAATTTTCCACAGTGACCAAAGAAGCTTACTGGTGAAAGTGAGTGGCAAAAGGCTATATGGACTATAAAAAAAAAAAAACAAGGCAATTCATGGGAGATTCAAGGAAATGCATTTTTTTTTTTCAGTTAGCAAGCAAATACAATTTCACTTTTGCGTTTGAGTGAATTACAGTTCTGGGCAAAATTTGTCACTATTGAACAAGTTCATATTGCTACTGTAGATTTTAGATATTTTATTATGTATTTTTCAAATAAACAATCATGCACACTTGACTGTCATATTCTGCTAATCAGAAAAGGCCACACATGGCCAAAACCAAAGCTCAAATACATTTAAAAGGACAATTTACTATTTTTCTGGCAGCTATACTGTTATCAGTCTCGTACCATGCTATTTATGTAAAATACTTTCAAACTTACCAAACTGGTTCATTAAACAAATATGTGAATAAAGGAGGCACATTTATATTTAGTTTGAATTGCTGTACACTTGCAAAAGTATTGTTGGTTAGACAAATTTGAATGTTTAAATCTTCTGCTGACAGCTTTGTGGTGTGTTTTTGATTTTAGGGCAATCACATTTTACCAAGAGATCAATAGGTTGGCATTTCTAAGACTCAACCACCTCGAGTATTACGTCACATATTGTCATTGAAGTGCATTATAAATATAGAATGAAAACCCCACTGTGACGGGAATGTATGTTTGTAACTCTATCTGCATAAATTAATAAAAGGTCTAAACGGAAAACTTTTTAAGCAACTGTTTGATTCAGCACAAAATGGATTTTGAAAATTTTCAGAAAAACATCTTAAATAATTCCAAAAATATAATTGAAATAAAATATATACATACAAAAATAGTCAAATGCAAATTACTGTTAGTTACAGGTTAGCGGATCCACAATGTCTGTAATGTAATGTGTTTTGGTAAAAAAAAAACAGTTTTTAAGGTTTAATGTGTGAAACTACACCTTACATTTTAATTGGATCAAAACAAGGTTCATTATATTCTGGCCTAGTGAATGTAACACATTTTGACAATTTGTCTTTTTTATGCATGATCTCATGCAAACAAGTCCCAACACTCTCTCACTAACACACAAGCACCCACACAGACATGCAGCACTTACTGTATATCGGCCGTAAATCTGTATCGGACAATATTTGTCTCGTTTACTGGAATTTTCTTATCAGCAAATAAGAGGACCTTCACCAATGCTAATGACCAATGTTTCTGTTTTGTCACATCAATCTTGCTCTGCCATTGGAGAAGATCCAATAGGTGGTATTATGGTGCCACTCATATCAACTGATTGGACACTGCATGAGCATGGCATTAGTGGGCAATGGATGCCATGCGCATGTGGATTGTTTTCAGATAAAATGGCAAAATATGCCGATGCTACTGTTTTTGTGGAACTATATTAACTTTCTTCATAGGAAAGTATATTGTCAATTTGACCCATAAAACAATAAATATAAAATATATTGCAAATTTTAACAAGAAAATAAAAACATGCTATTTTATCATTGACAGAACACCAGATTGTATTAGATTAGTTTTTTCTTTCAGTCTTCACCAATTAATTGAAATTTGACCCCAGAACACTTGTGTAATAAACCCTTTTCTATTAGGATTAAAACCTTGATCAAGTAGTCTAGGGCGGGCTGTAGTTTCTAATTCATGCTCTCGTTTAGAAATAAGAGCATTAAGAGGTCAGCTGTTGCAAGCTAAATGTAAGCTAATACACGTTTTGTCAAATTCAACAAAAAAACTCCTGGCATATATCGTTCCCTGTGCATGTTGAAAAAAGAATACATACTTGACGTGCGTGGCGAACACAGCTCGAGTCAACAACGTCGTAGCACTACACATTGCCACACAAATGAATCTCGACGTGCGATCCGCTGCCACGGAGCGATACAGTTTGGATTTGAGAATGCAGACTGAGCGATACACAATTCAAATAGCCTACTCTGAAAAACTATCTCTGTCCTTTTTGTAACACAACACACATTTAGATGTTTCGTTGTTATGAATTTACAACAAACCAAACAATACTCGATACATACACCTGTGCAGTCGTGCGTGATGACGAAATCGTCAAATCTGAAGCGTAGTACGTAACGTTCCATTGAGAAGAAGAGAGGAAGATGGCGTCCTCAAACAATCCTCGCAAATTTAGCGAAAAAATCGCCTTGCATAATCAAAAACAGGCAGAGGAGACCGCTGCCTTTGAGGAAGTGATGAAAGATCTAAATATAACCAGAGCTGCACGGGTAAGGCTTACATATCCCTGCTAATATCTAAATTACCTTGGCATGGTGTCTGGATACGATGTCAGCTAACGAAATGATGAAAATCTAATCTAGCTGGTACTGTTAATTTGCACCGCTAGCTTCAATGGACAACGTTCTATGTCAGCATATTCTCAGTCTTGAAGAACGAACCTTGCACTTGTCTAAATTAGGCATCACACAACAGTGAACTTGTGTTCGGTGTTTAACCAATACTGTACACTAGCCTAATGTACAGATCAGCTAGGCTGCTGTTTATTACAGCTAAGCATTATGGCACCTGCTGCTGTGCTCGTATAATATACAGTATGGGATGTCAGAAAGTAACATATGTTAATCCTGCCTATATATTGCTGTAATACATGTCAAAATAGCATTGGCTAATATTTATCTGTGATACGTCAACATGATTCTCAGGGGTGTTAATCCAACGACTGTTTCCTAGCCATAGTTATTCAGCATCCATTTGCAGTGTTGTGTATTAGAAAAAAAACATCACGACACGCGTTCATTGTTTATTATTTAGTACTGCTATCAGTAACTTTATATCAAATCAGATGACAGATGACAGTGCAGCAAGCCAACTTATTTTGTAAATTGTAGACCATAGTGGTGATTTGTTGTCACAGCATTGAGCTTCAATCACATGAGAAGGATTAAACTTCAATTTGGATAATTTATTTTTACACTAAGTCAAATCGTCTATATGTAAATCGTCTACATCAGACATCCTTTGGTGTCAGGATGACAATTTGACAGTTCATTCAAATATGGTATTGAGCTAGATCCTTGCTGGCCTTGTGATTTTATAGTGTATATATATTTTGTTTTTGAGTCACTCATCCTATCCTTCATCATTCACATTGCAGCAATTCATTGTTAGTTTTTACTTGATGTAAACAGCATTTCTGTTTAGTGCTTTTTGGAATTTGTTTGTCTTTTTGGAGAAATTGTAGACTACTTGCCAGGGAGACAATCTAAAATTGAACTGAACTGAGTGATTCCATTTGTTTGGCATTAAATTACACTGGCTGTATTCATGAAACAGCCCTCAACTTTAAATCATCATTTAGTTCTAATATCAGTTACATTTGCACATTAACTGTCATGCCTTATTATTACTACAACCTTTTTATTACCAAGTCATTCACTCATGCTGTCATGCAATTTTACTTTGCACAGTTGCAGTTACAGAAGACCCAGTATTTGCAACTAGGGCAGAATCGTGGACAATACTATGGAGGCTCACTCCCCAATGTCAATCAGATTGGAAATGGCAACATTGACCTGCCTTTTCAGGTGAGCCCCTAGCTTCTCTCAGATGGTAAATATGGTTTCTTTCTCGACCAAAGAACCTCTTAGTTATTGGTGGTGAACTAAGACTTGATCACTCATGACCTAATATTAAAATGTACTAATAATTACATTAAAAAAATGTAATTGTATTTGCGTATGAGTATATCATTGCTTGTCATGGCTTTTCATCTTTAAGTACATTTGCCAACTCAAGCATCAGTATGGGGGCCCATAGCTTGCTCATTTTGGAAATAAACAGCTAATGCACCATTGAAACCAAGACAATATTGGTGGTATTCAGCTTCAGTTAAGATGGGTTCACTCCTTATTGACTGTGTGCATGTACCTCAGAACTCTGTGCTAGACACCAGCCGGACAACCAGGCATCATGGGCTGGTAGACCGTGTTTGCCGTGACCGGAACCGCATCACGTCCCCCCACCGCCGGCCTCTGTCTGTTGACAAACATGGACGTCAAATATCCTCTTCCTAAATACTGAAAATGTCCCCGTTTATAACTTTTTTTTTTTTAATTAGCAGATAATAACAATTTTATGCAGATTGTAGTTTTCTGCTGTGTCTGTTATGTAGTATTTGTTGCCTAATCAAGCAGTGAAAACAGTGAATAGCGTTGTGTCTTATCTCATCTCCACTACATTATAATCCTTAACCACGGCTCACATTGACAGCTGCCCTTATGGTTCAGTTTACCTCTCTCCCCCGCCAGACACCAGCTGGAGAAGGTAAGATGTCTCCCCTTTTCATTTGCCCAAATTAAATCAGGACCGTTGGTTACAATGCAATTTATAACATTGGATTTAGCTGTAGAACAAACTAACAAAACAGTAAGGAGACTATGGTCTATGATTGGCCTGCAACATTATTACATATAGGATACTGTGTATACATGCCTAATACACATACAAAACAAATAAATGTGTTCAAGAATTGTGTTCCTAATTTATTTTATTGCATTCAGCAAATCTACATAATTATAGAATAAAGATGCATTCAGTGGACACAGTTCCTAATGGTTATTTGTGTCACGGACAGCTTACGTTACTAGCATCTGGTGCAATAACTTGCTTTGCCTCTGAGCACTAATTGCAGTAGTTAATACAATATGCTAAAAACTGTTGGCATATTGCAGTGACCAGAATTTGTAGTCTTGATTATTAAACTAGGTTAAAGTGTAACCCTGCATTCACACTGCCGACGTATTCAAATCGCTCAATCGCTCAATCGCTGACGAGCGGTCGCCAAGCCCTCTGTGGTATTCCAAACCGCCAGCTCGGGGTGGGCGTGTCTTATGCCAACGGCAACCAGAACTGGCTGAGAGGGGAACCCCCATTAACATTTTAATTTGATGACGTACGAGCGGACAGAGTAGTGTACTTTTGGAAACCAGCCATATCCTGGGGTGATTTTTAACGGATATGACGTGTAGATACGTTTTCAGCCCATACATAATTTATTTTTATAACACACACACTTTCAAATAGTGAGTTCCTTTCTGATGGGTGTAAAGCTGACATTGGTGACTGGTGTTGAAATAGTGAGGAGCTACAGTACATTCTTTACCACCTCTTATTCTAACATATACAGGACAAATTCTGACTCAGCCTTACATCAGAGCACCGTGAATCCCAAGCCCCAAGAGGTGTTTGCCGGGGGTTCGCAGGAACTTCAACCTAAACAAGGTAATGGAATATCCATTTACAAAGAGCACAGTAGTCCTTTATTTATTCATGTGCCGTGCACAGGTATAAATTACATTGGTTCTAGGCGAATGCACTTAGTGGAATATTGTATTCTTAACGACTCATTTTGTCTGCAACTTTGAAAATGGGTCTACTTGGAAACTAACCTCTCAAGGGGGCTCACCTCTAAAGTGCCATGGCCCAGAGCAGCCGATTTCTCTTGACTACTTGTGCGTGTGTGTGAGCCATCTCTCTGTCTTTTTACTTTGGATGTTAATTGATCTGTCATTTGTCACAGAGAGAAACTGTTTCCTGCCTAATATGACTAATGACTAATTAGTACTGCTGCTAACAGTGCCTGGGACAGAAGACTCAGACTCAAATCCAGACAAGGATGGGCAGAAGCAGATGTGGGATGAAAAGAAGGTACTGATGCAAAAGGAAGGGTTCAGTTTCTGTGGTAACCAGACACTTGGCTGCCATCGTCAGCAGATCGCTGTGGTTGAGCCTTCAGTAAACGGAGAGATACCAAGAAACATACATGGACCAGACATGCTAAAATACTTTTGGATTCTAGACAGTGATATATTTGCACGATCATTATATAATGCCGCATTGATTGGCTTTTATCCAAAGCTAACTAGTATAAGCGCACACATTTTTGTATTTGTATTTCTGTTATATAGTGTATATATATTGTGAAATTTAGCTGCGGTCATTGACTAGAATAGGTTCATAATTGAACCAATTAAATTATCAATTTAACAGGGCTTGAATTTGCACTTACATTACTGTGGCAGTTGTCCACCCAATTGACACAAAAAATCTACATTCTGACTAAAAATGGGGATATTTCCAAAAGTTGCCTAATATCAACTTTCCCAGCCTGATACTTTTTAATGGCGCATATCTTTCATGTGTTCTCTGCCTTTTAAATGTTTTCTCAGATGTGTTTTCTTTCCAGGATGATTCATCAAAACCCACGGCATGTGATGTTCCTGGAATCAAGTGAGTAGAGCTGTTTCTGGGTATTTTACCTGAAGAGATTCTTTACAATGGCAAACAAATTATTAATTATTATAACTGTCTTCACTTTAGACTTACCTGTATTTGTTGTTAATGTAATCTATAAAGGTAGCCCCAAATATCTCCAGGTGTGCTGGCAGTCAACAGTATTATCTTTTTTTTTTTTTTTGGAGTGGCATACACACGATTGCTCCATATTTCAGAAATCCTAATCTCGTAATGTACTAGAGATTCAGAATCTCCAAAATTGTCTGAACACCAAAATAATTGCGTCTCCGTCGGGTTGGAACTTGTCCCTGCTAGCATATTCCCATCGCCAGACCAGGAAGTGAACCCAGCCATTCTTCCGGCCGCACACAACACTGGGGGCTCTCTGCCTGACCTGACCAACATCCAGTTCCCGCCACCACTGTCTACCCCTCTGGACCCAGAGGACACCATGGCCTTCCCTGCCCTCAGCTCCTCCAACAGCACGAGCAGCCTGACCACCAACCTCACCCACCTGGGAATCAGCGCTGCTAGCCATGGTAACAGACTATCACGTGACACATGGGCATTTTATATACGCTAACTTTATTTTCTGTCTGCTTGCTGTGTAAAACGATGGCGAGACTCTTTTCCACTGGTCTGCTAGGGCTGAATGATTTTGGGAAAACATCTAATGCAATTTTTCTAACAGATATGCCATCAAAATGTTATCTGCTCTATATTATATTGCAAAGATGAGAACATGCTTCAAGCATGTATTTATTGCATTTTTAGGACGGGCAACAATGGGGCACATTGGTAATTTTAGACTAATTTTAGGGCTGCTCAAGCACACTTATGATCAGCACCCTTAAAATAAACAATTTGGGATTCTTTTGTGAAATTAGTTTTAGCTCCCCAAACATTAGATTAGCAAACTTGGCTTATCTGTTAGATATGGCACAAAGAAATACAGGCATATAAACGCAGCCTATTTCTTATGCAGTGAAATTAGTGATTTGTACTACATGTCTCACTAGGAGCTGAGCCCCCCTAAATGTCTGATCATAAAAACTTCCCCGGGGGGGCGCAGCCAGCCACACACCACTTCCAGTGTCTGTGCACCTTTTTAGTCTTATGGCGCTGACGGGCGAGCGGCATGAAATATCGCCAGAAATGCCTGCTCATATTAACACGGATACAGCACGCATAACTGCAGGTAACGCGCCCAATCACTCACGGATTATCTAGCTCGTAGCTCCGTAAGAGCCTGGGACTGTAGCATTCTCAATGCCGTGAAGCATAGACGTTGCATTCACCATTAGCTACCGTGTTAGCATAATATTGTTAATCTCAGTAAGAGTCCAATGCTACGTGTCTTGCATGTTTAATCAATGAGTCTTGTGAAGTGAACGCTGCTGCCTCGTTAAAGTTTCTCCACGTCTCATCCCAGCACGTCACCTTTCATGCTATCTTAGTTACACATTGTCGTCTCAAGACAGAAATAGCCTACACCAAAGCGCTGCTTTTCTTCGGGACTAATATTGCCGACGTTGCTTCTAGCTCAGCAGAGCCCTTCTTTCCACATAACTCCCATTAATGTTTCCTTGCGCTTCACGCTTATCGCCCTAGCCTGTGCGCACCCTGCTCCTTTTGCGACCTCGTGCCGATATGGTCTGCAAAGCGGTAAGGCGAGGCACAATGGTGGAAGCTGAGTTGGCCGGTGGGTTCAGCCGTGCTTCTCGTCGCAGGTATCCCCGCCACCTCTCAGCCTACCATGACGGTAACATCGCAGCGCAGGCAGCCAACGGTGGTGCCACTCACCCTCAGTGCGGACCTCCAACAGTCCCCTCAGCAGCTGTCCCCCACCCTGTCCTCACCTATCAACATCACACAGGTAAGGCGCGCGGGCACACACACACACACAGAGAGGGGACATTGAGCCACACAAAGCACAGAGGAGCGTTGATCTTCTCGTGGTCTCCCAGACGGTTCCCATGGACACGGTGAGCCTGGAGCAGCAGCTGTCCCAGTACCCTCTGTTCAGCCAGCTGACGGCACAGGCGCAGGCCCAGCTGCTCAATGACCTCCTGAAGCACCAGGGCCTGTCTCAAGGCATCAGGCTGGTCACCGTGCCAACGGCCACCAGCACAGCCGCGCCCCCAGACAGCCACAACATGACCAGCACCAGCATCAACATCAGCTCTGTGGTAAGGCTTCATGGAACGATGCAATGCTAATGCTTACTTTAAAATGTACACAGAGCAACTATTGTATCTCATCTTTACTATTAATTTATATTTTTATAACTACGGTGTGGTGTTAACGCACATTTCTTAAGTAAGGCTAATGCATCTGTGGTGTTTTTGTTTTTCAATTTGAAATTTCTGGAGGGCAATTGTGGTACGTTGTGTATTCAAAATGTTTTTGTTTTTTTTGTTTTTTTTAACAGTGAGGTTGTGGATGTTTATAATTCGTATAGTCCTATGGAGGCTCTCGGACAGGCATCTCAAACTCAAGACGAGGAAATATAAACTGACGTATGATGTATTAAAAAGAAAAAGTGATCTCAGAAAACGGGGTCTTTCAAGACAGGCCTCTGATGAGTAGCCCATTGTCTTTCACAGTACTAGAAAACTAAATGCATTGTGTTAGCTGGGCTTCATGTAGCCTAGCTGGCTGTGCCAGTGTTATGCCCTCGATTCGGTCCCCGCCGTGGATGGGGACCCTTGATAATGTTGCGCGTATTACGCTTCACTTCCAGAATGTTTTGTGTCAAATTTATTTTAGATTTAAAGGACACATTCCATGAAAACCAAGTATTTCTAGTTGTTTTTGGAGCAATGTCGATGTGACACAGAGAAGTAATAAGCCTTTCAAAGTGGACTGTTAGCTTCCTGGTCTCCTGGTCTGTATCGGCTAAAATGGGGAGTGGGTCGGGGAAACAGGCAAATGAGAGAAACGTTCATATATTGCGTAGATTACTGCACACGGTTAGTTTGGTAACGCCCCTATGAGGATATGGCCAGCTACGTAGTATTGGCAAAATATGCAAGGCAAGGAACTGATGTTGATCGCCAGTACAGTAGGCTGCACAAACTGGAAGTAAAAGTTTAATGTTCAACATTTGCAGATGACCAAATCTGTAAATGTATTTTATGATACAGTAACTGCAGGCTACCATAGCATAAACAATTTGAGTCTGCAGGATAGGCATATTATCAAGAGATTGCTCAATAAATTGCTCATTGATAAAGACACACTTAAATTGTATCCCCTTCCGGAAACGGATTGGTGTTTTTGGTACCTCGAGTAATAACGTTTTTATCTGGGTCATATCAAACAAAACGCTCAAGGATGGATTTAACAACATCGTGTTTGACAATTAACTATATTAAATGTCATGCGTGTTATATGTACTCCTAAACTGCTGCCTTCTCATTGCTCAGTTCTAGCGTAGGCTGTAGCATAACGTGCACAAGAATAAATAAATGTTTCAGTATTTCACTGCTAACATATTGTATACCGGTACTGTATATAATTCAAGCTAGGCTAGCTGGCTTGGCACGTCTTTGTCATTAGCGCACACTATGCATTGAGTCTAGTTCAAGTTCAACCCTTTATTTGTCCCCATGGAGTCTACTACCGGTACACCAGTGTTAGCTTATATAAAATACTGAACTAGTAATTTTAATGGTTAAATACTAATTGTCTAGTAGCTATAGCTACAATAATTATATCGGGAATGTTTCACTAAGGACTGCAGATATTTATTCTCGTAGCATGTTATCTTCAAGGGGACACAATCCACGACGTGGACCCAATCGAAAGCACAAAACCGGTGGACAGCGCACTCAGTGCAGCAATGTTGATCGGGAAGAAAATGCAAGCAGGCTGCTCTCGAACATAAGAGGAGACTGTTTGGCCCTCGACATAGTCCCAGTTTTTTATTTTGGCCCTCTCTCTAATTGAGTTTGACCCCTCTGCTCTAGGATGATGGTGATGTATTTTATAACTTTATATTAGGATTAGTTAGTATATACAATTATGTTTAAACTTTCAGATGCATTTTCTGTTTTGTAATTGAAATCTTGTTAATACAGCTTCTATATCTTCCATCCCCTCCTATGAGAATGGTATGCTTCTATATCTTCCATGCCCTCCTGTGAGAATGGTATGCAGCTGGAGCTTTGCTCGCTAACGCTCTTCCCTCCAACAGTATCGCAATCAGGCAGGCTCACCAGCCAATCAGTCTCCAACCTCCCCTGTCTCCAATCAAGGCTTCTCGCCCTGCGGCTCCCCTCAAGTAAGGGCCTGCCCTGCTCGCTGGTCTCTTGAGTGACAATCGCTCAGTGTGTCAGTCAGCCTGCTTCTCTGTATCTGTGCCGGTACCTGCAGCCTAGCTCCTCATCGCAGCAGCTCCTTCAACCATTCCTCTTCCCTCTGTTGCCATTTGTTGTCCTCTGTGTGCTTTTATCTTTCAGGCTATACCTCAATTGCAGTGTTACAAATTCAGTCATTCTTGAGATGGTGTGAATATGATTATTTTTTTATTTTTTTATTACTTAATAGATTAAAAAAATGCAGACTTTGTAATGCTGATAATGCAGTGTTGATAAACAATGGTTTGCTCACACAGGTAATTCACCTTGTACGAATGTTTGTTTACACTGGTGCTTTACTGATTGCAAGTGGTCACACATGCTTTGGTCAATGCTCAGCCCAGCTGTTCTTTCACTATGGTTCCTGCTTGTGTGTCATTGCATCGCTGAATCATGTGCAGTCCACCTCTTGTTTGTTGTTGTTTTGTTTCCGATGTTGATGCATACAGTCTGATGTTTTCAATTGTCTGATTATTTGTCTTCAGCACATTCCAGTTGGCAGCATATTTGGCGATTCCTTCTACGATCAGCAGTTGGCATCAAGACAAACAAATGCGCTTTCTCAACAGGTACAGCGAAAAACATTTCTATTAAAAGCTCATTTTAAACTACGGTTACAATGCTTGTTCCCTGCTGACTGCCATTCATCTCTTATGGTCTAGCTGGAGCAGTTCAACATGATTGAGAACCCCATCAGCTCCACTAGCCTCTACAACCAGTGTTCTACTCTCAACTACACTCAAGCGGCCATGATGGGCCTCACAGGAAGCAGCCTGCAAGACGCTCAGCAACTAGGCTACAGTAGCCATGGCAACATCCCAAATATTATCCTTACAGGTAATAACTTTAGTTAACTACGTTGCACAAATGCATCAGTTTATTTTAATTTTTTTTAATATATATATATATATATATATATATATACATATATATACATATACCCACACACACACACAAAATTACAGTATATGCATGAATATATATATATATATACACACACACACACAAAATTACAGTATATGCATCCAAGTAACATTCTCATCTTGAGCAGTTTCTGTTGACTTTGCATGGCAGAAGGGTTCCGTCTGGCTTTAAGCAGGTAATTGAATGTAAAATGTGGTCAGTTTAGGGCCAATGAACCTGTGAAGCAATGTGCCTTTTACATAGCCACCGAGAAGTGCTACCATAAGCAGTGCAACTCTCTTTCCATCTAATGTGTAAAGTGTTAGCATCACGTTGGTGTTAAAGCCCCAGTCCAGCTATTTGGAATGATTACACCTGTTCTCAGGACTATCTAGGAATGTAGTCCTCACTTCTGTAGATTAGAGATGTTTTGAATATGTTGCTGTTTGCATAATTTTACTATGTTTTTGTGTGAAGAGGTTTTACTTTTCTTTTTTTCTGCCTTGGTTACTTCCTAAGTCACCGGTGAGTCTCCACCCAGCCTCTCTAAAGAGCTGACCAACTCGCTGGCGGGCGTCAGTGATGTCAGCTTTGATGCAGACTCTCAGTTCCCATTGGATGAGTTGAAAATTGACCCACTCACGCTGGATGGACTGCACATGCTCAACGACCCCGACATGGTGCTGGCTGACCCGGCTACCGAGGACACCTTCAGGATGGACCGACTGTAACAGGGAATGCCAACAGTCACCCAGAAAAATAATGAATCACATTTAAAAAAAGTAAAGGGGGGGGGGGGGGTGACATGTATGGCGCCACACTTACTGGTAAAGGGGGAGTAAAAGGTGGTGGTAAAACCTCCTAGTTGCATGGTTCAGCTCTCAGACCTCGTCCTCGACTCGTTAAAGCCCTTGGAAATGACACGCCATTGAAAGACATCAACGAAAGATGGTGGTTATGAATCAGTGTGTTTACAGTGTAATATAACATGCCACATTGATTCCAACAATGCACATATGATGCAGGTTTGTTTAGTTTTGTTATCATGTCCACTTAAATATTATTTTATATTTTTATTTATTTGCTGGTAGCAAGATGCTGCTAGAATGGTGGGTTAAACCCAACATGCTGTGTTTTATATATATATATAATATATATTTAAAAAGAGAATCACAACTGAGTTGCTTCTACCCAGCAAAATTGATATCACACCTTGCCATACTGGCTCAGTCTTGGAGTCAAAGCTTTATTTTTTACAAAATGTTTATCATGCACAATATGATTTGATCTTGTGTTTATATTTTGTTTATTATGCTCAAATGTTTATATTAATTTTCATATTTTAAGTGTTATGCCAAATTGTCCTCTGTTGTAGTCACTGTACTAATTGCACTGATGTAATTTGTGTCTATTTATTATGTTTGTGATAAGCTATTGATTAACGGAGTGCAAAACCTCCCCATAGTTGCTATTAGGTGTTTAATGTGCCATTTTCTGATGTAGGATGTGGTAGCCCAAGGTTTAGCCCAGCAGATGAAAAATGGTATAGCTTTTAGCAAAGGGTCCAGGAAATGCTACATACTTCTAAAATGGGTTGATTTATAACCACTTTAACCATGTCCAAAAAGATTCATCAGGTACATCTATGAATTGGCTTGTTGACTAAAGCAAACACTGAAAACTAAGTGGGTAAATCATCCAAACTGCTTCTTTGCCATTGACATGAAGTAGCTTTGAAAGTAGTTTGCTTTCAAATATGTGGATTTATTTACAAGCTGGAGAACACTTAAATCTTCAGATACCTGTTTGAAGTAGTCACTGTGAAATTACCCACTTTTGCCTTACATGAGTATTCTACTGTTGTATTTTAGTGTCTGATGTGACCATGTATTTTCGTACCTTCTCGTAACATTTTATTGTATTTGAAAGGAACCTCTCAAGTAACATATTTAATGTTGGGTTTGTCAAATCAGTGTACTGTATTTTCTACTGGTACAGTTCATAGCCAAATTCTCAATGTTTTTGTAAATTGAAGAAAAGCAAGTTGGTTTGGTACTTGAGAGGGAGAGTAGTGCAGTTATGGGGAGGCTTTCTGCTCCTAGATGGGAGCTCTAACAAGAATGCAATGTGTGTTTTAATTGTGCCTCAAACATTTTGGGTACTGTGCCAATTATGTTTATGATATTGACAAATCATCTGAATGTCCCACTGCAAAAGGGAACACAGACTTTTCACTACATTACGGAAATGTTATGAAGAATCATGAAAAGTCTCTTGTGGAAGTTGCTTGATGGTTTTTTAATGCTCTAAGGGCATACGTCAGTTTTTAAATCAATTCTCATACAGCTATTTAAAGAAATGCGTATATTGTTGCTACCTTTTATTCCACATCTTGTGTCGTTGGTTGTAGTATGCCAAATGTGGCGGGCAGCTAGTACATTTGGTGATTGAATGCATGGTCGCTTCATTAAATGTCTTGTTCTGAACAATCTGCCTTCTTGTCAGAGCTTCCATAGGGAAGATATTTGGGGTCACGTTGGCTATATTGTAATGTTTCTGTAAAGAAAACATGTTACAAGTTTACCTAAATCCTTCTTGTGGAGGTGGCCAAGTCTGTCCACCTTCCCAGAAAAAGGAATCACAGTTTATGTTTACATAGTTTATCTACTGTACATATACATCTAAAGTTTTGTTTGCCTTTAACAAATGTGATTC
Organism: Typhlichthys subterraneus; assembly: GCA_027564835.1. Taxonomy (NCBI): domain Eukaryota; kingdom Metazoa; phylum Chordata; class Actinopteri; order Percopsiformes; family Amblyopsidae; genus Typhlichthys; species Typhlichthys subterraneus. The sequence goes on along the minus strand of JAODUH010000019.1, from coordinate 2,297,574 downwards.
CTATGCAAGGAAGTTTGCAAGTTTATTTATTTTATCTCAGCATTAACTTTGTTACAAATATACATATAGGTTATCATAAATTATATAGCCAAAAACTTTTATTGAAAACCACTGTTTTTTGTGTTTTATTTTTTACCAAACTATAAGTATGCTATGCCCTGGTTTACTGGCCTGTTCTAAAAAAATGTTCTGCATACCAATTATTGCCATTTCCTGTTACTTTCCAACATTAGTCTTGTGATGTTAAACCATAATTATTCAACGTTTCCTTGTACAGTAGACTACATAATGCTAAAGCTAATATAAAATGCATGACTAAACTGACAGTCCAAACCTATGAAGGCCCTCTATAGCTACACAGGTTGATCAGTGTACGATAACGCTCGCTGTCAGTCTAATGGATGCATGTGCGTATATCTCTTGCGCCACAATGAACTTGGTTTCTTCTGTACCTCTGTCTCTGCATAATGGTAATGTTTGATAAAAGAATGTATTTTGTGTGGTAATGTCTTAGGCTTAGCCTGTTGCGCCAAATGAAATGAAATGAGCTATGACTTTGATTCTGCCAGAGATGAATCTGACCCGACGGTCCGCTTTTCAGTATTCCTATTTATCCAGGAATCAGACTGTTGCTTGTACCTCCCTTTCTACTGTAGCAGCTTATTGGTAAATTATTTCCCATTACTCATTGCATTGCAAATCCAGTCTGCTAACATGGCACAACATCTTGGCTTTTCTTGTCACTGGGAGATTAAACAAACAATTGGCACTTGTACTGATAGTTTAGATGACAGACTACATGGACAACAATCTTAACAGACCTCTTAAGTTACTGTCAAATGCATGATATGATACAAATGCCAAGCATATTCTACTCTCTGGCTATGTATTGGACTTTAACAATGTAAAAGGAGTGATGGAAGACATTAGCAATCACACTGTTTTATTTTTCCCTTTTTGTATCATCTGTGTTTCACAGTGTATTATGTTTTATTTATGGCTTCCTGTTTTTCTGAACATGGACTGTTCTCTGTAAATGCTGAATGGTACCAAATGTATATATTTTCATGTCAAAGAAAAGATAATCTATTCTATATTTTCCTTTCTAAACTCTATTTTGGCTTGTTTTGTATCTAAGGATTTTGGTGTCATGCTAATCAAGAAAGGGCTTATTTCAGTGCAGCTTGTTCTCCCCTCATGTTGGAAAAAAGAAACAAACTCGATGTATTTCTCTAGACACCACCCCCTCTCTCTCTCTCTCTCTCTCACACACTTGATTACTCTATATATATTATAAATATTGCAAATATATTATTGAACTGACCCTGAAGTAAACACTATTAGTATACATCTTAACATATATATATACTGCCACTGCAGAGTACTGCACAGAGCCCAACTCTAATAGCCTCTTAATTTTGTGTTTTATGTTTGACAGCTAAGGTAGATCTTGCTCTTGTATGTGGGTGCACACAATGTCATTTTCAATGTGCGTTGGCCTAGTGTTGAACATACGGTTATAGTCATTATCACTATATATTAGTAACATTGTGTTGTTGATGTGTCGCTATGAATTAAATGGTGTAATGACGTGTCGCACAGACTTAGACACAAGTTGACGATGCCTTTACAGTGGTGGAGTTTCAGTCATAAAGTTAAAGGCTGGTTAATTGTTTAAAGTCTAACATTTTTAGACTTTGATAAAATGTCCCTTTAATTACTTACTTTTGTTTTAAAACGCTTTACAATCTAAATATATAAATCCCTGGATAACTCGCCATTTTTCAGTCACCTACCTTTACCTTGAAGCTTATAGTGAGTAGCATCACTGTTGTCCTGTAAGTCCTAGTAAAATAACTGTAGTATCTATTTGTTGCTGTGTCAAACACCTTATGTGAACCATTTGTTTCTAAGATAAAAGTAGATGTCAGTGAAATGAATCGTGGAAGACAGATTTTTCTATGTACATACTCTTGGTTGGCAGAATATAATGATTAAAACTGTCTAGTGTCATTTAACGTTAAGTGTGCTGGATATGTACATGCATGATTCCTGGATACGACTGTATTTTGTCCTTGTATTGGTTTATATTTTGTAATCTGTATTTCCATATGCTTTTTTAAAAGATTATTTTGGAAATATGCATGCCTGGGACTTATTCAAGTTATCCACATTTTTGTAATAAGATTTGATTGCTACTAAATACTGTTAGTGTAAAAAAAATAATGCTATTTTGTTGTTTAAAATCACAAAATAAGCCCATAAAATAGAGGTAGGACTCATGCCTTGCAAGCGATGAAGGAAAATTGTTTACTATTTTTGCAAGTCCCTTTAAAATGTATCATAAATAGATACAAAGTTGAACTCAATTCACCACAATCAACTGAACACTGATTGGAATTCATAAAAACTTTTCTTATTACAAATGCCACATGTATTCATAGGTGGGGAAAAGTTCAAACTTAGAATTTCTTTGTTCAGAATGCATGCATTGAAAGGAACCGTAAATATGCAATTGACTATCAAAATTGGTATGTGTGGCAAAATCACTCACAACATCAGCAACATCAGCATTAACATTTGTTATGCACAAAGCACTGAAGAATTACTCTTAACATTTTGTAACACAATTAGTAACTGAATTCTATGTTAGAAAGCATTCCCAGAATTCCTTGAATTTGATGTGTTGCTCCATTAGGACACCAGCTGAACCTGCTGTGCTCTGTGTGTATCAAAGTCTTCAGGAAGAGTGTCTGGGGAGAGTAAGAGGTTCAATGACTATTCAGTTTGGCCCCATCTCAATGTCCACCCTGCAGCATGCCGTAAACCAGGGTTCCCCAATCCTTCCCTGCATGTTTTAGATGTATCCTTGCTCCAACATGCCTGATTAAAATGAATAGCTAGTTATAACGACACATTCAGGACCAGGATTGGGGACCACTGCCCTAAACCAATGGCACTCAACACTGACCTGCATGCATTAGATGTCTCCCTGCTCCAACACACCTGATTCATATGAATGGGCTATTATCCATCTCTACAGAACCTTCATAATGACCCATTCGTTAGAATCAGGTGTGTTGGAGCAGGGAGACCTCTTAAACTTGCAGGGAAGTAGATCCACAGGATCCAGAGTTTAGGACCACTGCCCTAAGTGTGAGTGAAAGAGGGTGAAATTGTAGGACCAATTATATCTTCTTTTTTTTAACACCATATAATTTTTTTGTTTACTTTCTTCATGATGAAGGTGCATGAAAAGGCTCTTGCCTTACATTTGTAAATGTAACGGTCATCAGTTTATGTATTGCTTTTTTCTCCAAAGCATTACTAATCTAAAATTAAATGAAACTGCTAAATAAACAACATCTTGCCAGCTTCTTCATTAATTTGTTTATCATGTGTCTTACCAATACAATGCTATAAATTATCTCTCTCAACGACTGCAGGGGAAAATGTTTATCAAAGGCTCAAAAAGTCCTGTGTGGCTTAATGTCCTTATTTGTTCATAAGGACATCTTAATGTCTTATTTTACAATGTGGACATTGAGATTGGGCCTCTGATCTTTTTTAGGAAGATTACATTTCTTCTGGAAATAATACTACTACTCAAATCACACCTCTATACTAGACTTGTATACATCATGGTTGCTTTATTCTAATGCAGCCATAATGGAAACATTTACTATAAGAAGTTTCTTACAAATGTGTGTCTTATAACTTACCATTGCAGCGGTACCGTAGGTTGGCCCAGATAATGTTCTCCTGTGAAAAGCAGAATACCCCCAGTCGGCCTCCTCTCATTGTGGAATCTATGATGATGCCTGAATCTGCCACCATTTGGGGACCCTCAAAAAATCGTACTCTGAACACAAACACAAAATGAATTTTACAATGTGTGGCTATAGTAACCACAGACAAAACGGAGGTACCACAGAGGGAGGAATCCACCTTTTTCAGGACTGTTAGGATGCAATAGGTGCCGAGTGGGCAACAACAATTAGCCACTATACTGTACAGTAACACATTGAATAATATGTATCCCAAGCTCATACATTGTATGACATTAATCAAGTTGTGTAAGGTCTGTACAGCTGCATTGTCTGTAGGCCTACAAACTAGACTGTACTACACAGGTGTAGCCTATCTACCTGATGTAGCCGTCAGCTGGGCGGTGCTGTAGGAACCAGCGGTAGGACGTCTTGTCCTTCCAGCCCACGTTCCTGGCATCTTTCCACAGAAGCTTCACCTGGTTGCTGGTGTCGCCAGTGTGCCACAGGGAGTTCCGCAGGTTTTCACCCGGCCCTGTATCGGACTTAACCGCCTGGCCAAGAAGCACAAGCCACCACGACGGATGTAAGAATGTTTGTGTTAAAGCGGACCTCCGCAATTGGTAAGTTATCTAAAGATAAAAGTTTGTGAGGCTACACACTAGACAAACATGTACGTTTTGTTTATGTAATATTTACAATTCCTCAGTCCAGCCACACACACACACACACACAGGTATATCAAGTCACAACTCTTGGCTGTCCTGCAATGGTGGAAAGACATTCTGCTGCAGTCACTGTACCGTCGATACACCTGCTGACAAATGTATTTATTGTGAAGTCATTTTGGATAAAAGTCGTCTGCTTTATGCTGTGAATGTGAATGAACGGTAATAGCACCTTCAACTGTATGCCTGGCTCTGCAACAGCTCTGAAGGGGTTGGCCTGCCAGTAGATCTGTTCAATCTGTTTCCACATCACCACGTAGAAGCTGGAGCTGTCTTGGTACCCGAAGATGAATCCTGCATAGTCGTCGTCTGTCACCGTGTTCACGTGAAATGTCCCTTCAAAGTCGACTCCGCTGAAGGCAGTGTAACCTTGATGGAGAAGATATAAAGCAAGACGCATTCCAGCACTTAGTAAGAGATCCATATTTCAATTGTCTCTAATGTAGGGATATATAATGTTCTCTGACAATAAAAGAGAAACACTGGCGTGTTAGCACATTTGTTAGTACACACGAGCTGCGTGAATGTCACCCTGACTTTGTTGCCTTCACGTTCAATGTTTTTCTATTATTCACCACCATTATGATAACCTTACCAACAGCCAGCCCAGGATCACTGTTCATGGTCTGGACAATCTCTCTTCCCTGCAGAATAGTTTGGTTGGTTTAAAGAACATGGGTATGTAATAGTCTACTGTGTTGCAGTATGTTCATCATAAAGGAATCAGGTTGTCTTTTCATGCACATTATATGTTCAGCACCTGGTTCAGAACCACCCAGTTTGGGTCGATCTGTGCGTCACCTTCAGGGTCCAACACAACAGTCTGATACTCCCTGAAGTCAGTGAGCGTCACCTCAGCATTCTCTGGACACACGTCGATGGTGTCAATAATGGTGTCATTATCGAAGTCCTTCTCGCACACGTTCCCGATGCCATTGCCTACAACATCACATTTGAGATATATTATTTTGATGGTTAAGCTGCTTATAGGAATAAGGAGTAATTAAAATATACTTATTATAATCATATGACTGAAAAAAATGTGTCTAGATCACACAATGTGTTTACATTTTTGTTGATATCTTGAATACATCATTTTATTTTTCTTATCTGTGTATGTGTGCATGTACTGTATGTATGAATGTATACAGTATAATGTGTGTATCCATATGTATAATGGGTTTGTATATGTACTTTATGTGTATATGCATGTTTTTATGTAATGTATTTGTGTAAACCTGTCGTGGATTTTTTTAAGTGTTGAACCGCAGGAAGAATAGCTATCATTACGACGTTAACTAATGGGAATCCTAATAAACAAACAAAAATTATGTAAGTTAGGCTTTGGTTAAGGGTACTAATATTAATTAGGCTACATTTTGATTAGGTTGAATAATAGATTTAGGTTAGGCCTAATGAGAATTGTTAGAATTAACTTATTGTTTTACCACAGTTCAGCAAAACAGAAGGCAGTAAGGATATGACATTTTTCCTCCCCTGTTTTGAGTTAACAAGACTGTCCAAATTAATTAATTAATGTGTACTTCACTATGATATGGTGGCTACAGATTTCTGTCCTAGTCTAAATACCTAGTTTTAGTGGCAGATTAAGGTGCTATATATTGACACCAAAGACATTAGAGGATCTGTTACATGAAATTGGATAATACAAACTGGAAAGGACACAGTGGGCTGTATTTCCCAATTCCCACACGATTTGAATGTATCGGTACAGAAGAACAGAATGTTCTGGAAAAGACATGCTGGACAGCAAGTCAGGCCAAGACAAGATGGGGAGAAAGTGTATGGTAGTGTTTCCTGTGGCAACAATAAAATGATCACATTTTCTGCCCACCGTCTGAGTCTTCCTGCAGTGGATTAGGGATCAACCGGCAGTTATCTGGGCCCGGAGGCAGGAGGTCGGGAATGCCGTCGTCATCATCATCATCATCACACTCGTCTCCTTTTCCGTCTTTGTCTGTGTCCAGCTGAGAACTGTTGATGACCGCCGGGCAGTTGTCCCGAGAATCTTGATGGCCGTCTCCATCACTTCACAAAAACGTCAAATGTTAGTGTTTTACGCGTATTACCTGCTGTATTCATTTTAAAAGCTGTGTGATGTGCGCTGTAAGGGATTTCTGCTACGAACAGTCAAAAACGCATATGTTAATTAGTTACAATAATTAATTTCAGCATTAATTTAAATTGACACACCTCAGAAGCCTGATGAACTGCTGCTCACACTTCTAAGTATCTAAGTATACTGTACGTGTGATTTGTACTGTACGATAAGCAAGACAATACCTGTCTTTGTTGGTATCGCATGGGTCTCCAATCAGGTCATTGTCCACATCCATCTGGTAAGGAGGACAGTAATATGTGAATTGACTGATAAAGAACACCACTTAATGCTGGCTAGCTAGGACATCGCTCATTTATGCAATATTTCTTCCCAATTACTGACACAATGCATCTTACAGTCAAAGTGTCCAGAAAACTGAAAAGCATCCTGCATGTTTTAGATGTCTCCCTGCTCCAACACACCTGATTCTAATGAATGGGTCCTTAGAATCCTGATAACGAGCCATTCATTAGAATCAGCTGTGTTGGAGCAGGGAGGCATCTTAAACATGCAGGGCAGCGGCCCTCCAGGACCAGGGTTGGGGAGCACTGTTTTAAATAAAGGGTTAACAGGTCATGTGGGTTCAGCCCTACTGATGAACTTTACCTGGTCAGGATTGGGCACATATGGGCAGCTGTCACAGGCATCTCCCACTTTATCACCATCACGGTCGATCTGGTTTGCATTTGGCACCCTTTTACAGTTATCCAAGTGATTGGGGATTCCTAACACCAGGTGATATTATTAAAATTAGCTTTGCTTGATGGCACTAACATTCACATCTGCATACTCGCCCATTCAGTTACCATACGTTGAAATGTGTTATAGGCTGTATGAAGAAAGCTAAATAATGACGTGTACAGGATCTGGCATACTAACCATCACCATCTATGTCTTCGTCACACTCGTCGCCTAGTCTGTCCACGTCTGTGTCTTTCTGGTCATTGTTTTTAACCGCACGACAGTTGTCACAAGCATCGCCGAAGTCATCCTCGTCTATGTTTCGCTGGTCCACATTGGGGACCAGCACACAGTTGTCCTGTCAAAATGGGACAAGTGGGTTTAGCCTCTCAGCAATTCTCCCAACACTACCTACAACAGTAATGTGGGCTGCTGAGCAAATTCTATTCATTTCACTTCAAAGGAATACAGATATGTTCCTTTTAATTCTTATGAATGTAAATTAAATAGGACTACTGTATGTGTTACGTTCTGTCTTGGCGACTTGTCACTGAACACTGCAGCTAATGTGTGAAATGATCTCGTGCAGTAAGCAGGATTATAGGCGTGTTACCGGTAAGTGTGTACCTGGGTGTTTAAGATACCGTCCCCATCTGCATCTTCATCACACGTGTCTCCTATTCCATCCCCGTCAGCATCTTCTTGACCAGAGTTGGGCACAGTTAGACAGTTATCCTGGAAGGGGAAGACGTGTACATCAGAATAATACACAAGAGAGAATCCTGTACAATGATGAGTTGATGGGACCAGGTCAAGGGCAATGGGACCTAAAGACTATAATTCATTATAGGCTACAACTATAAGCAACAGCATTTCAGAACAAAACAAATGTGTGGACACAAACACGCACACACGCACACACACAATCACGTAGGCATATGGACAGATATTAATGCATGGCAGGTCCAGCTATGAAAACAATGATTAGAGGAGCCATGATTACAACACATATATCTTTAGAGAAAATAGCTGTTTGCCGTTATACTGTAGGCCTATTCGTTATTAAAATACAGGACAGTGGTTTTGCAAACCGTTTCAAACGGCAATCTGAACTAACACGTGTA
>JAODUH010000019.1:2276652-2284152 GCA_027564835.1 Typhlichthys subterraneus | reverse complement strand
TTTTCTGGAACCTTGAATTCTCAAATGTTCCAGGAAAGGGAAAGAATGCTTAGGTTTTTGACTTCACAATAATATTAACTACTGCATTATTGCTGTGGCTCAACTATGGTCATTGTATAGTCAAAATGATATGTGTAAGCCTACTAGTTGACACTTACCACATACAATACAGTATGTGGTTTGTCTGGTTGATGGTTTAATTGTTTGCTTGTTTGGATGGGTAGTTTATTTGTATTAGAAGCTAGAATTCTTTTAGAAATTGAATTAAAATTTTAAAAATGTGTTTGTCCCAGCAGGCTATACATTTGCCTTCCATATATTCTCTTACCTTTGTGAAAAGTGTGTTAACGTCTAATGTGTGTGTTTGTGCATGAGTGTGTTTTGCATATCCTGGTTGCCAGTAATGAAGACAGCAGATGGAATCATTACATGCATGAATCAGGAAGACCTCAGCCCTACCATATAGAGAATAACCTTGATAGACTCTCATCAATTTTTCAATATTCTGGCCCCTTGCCTTGTCAGTACTTGGAAATCTCCCCATAGTATTTGACTGGAAATATATACAGAATGGGATTGCCTGAGGAATTAGGTTCCTTGCCTCCTGTAAAAATAGACACCACTCAGAGTGGGGTGAAATTATATGTTTCTATTTGCTGTAAATATTGTTCTCAAAAAGTGGCACATGGCTTCGATACTTTATAGAACGGCATGTCATTAAATTACATAGATATTATATGTTATAGATAAAAGTATAGTGGTTATATAATGTGACTTAATCATTTCTGTACTACTGGATGATGGAGGAAATGCAGGGAATGCTGGTTCATCTCTCCCACTGCTGTTGGGACTAAGAGCGTAGGTCACTTGCCATGACCTCCTGTAAAGGTCATCAGTGAGGGTTTATTGCCTGTCCTTCAAAGGTTTATTGCTAGTGCCAGAAGTTCCTAATAACCTCAAATTGACCTCAGCCATTTCCTGTTACCGCTGGGAGCTTCAGTGTTATGTAATATACTTTTAGAACATTCCTAGGTTTTGATTAAAATGTATATGGGCACTTTATTGCATCCACCCTAATGTAGGATACTATATTATGACATCTTTGTTAATAACATACTTATTTTAGTCTGGCAAAATAGCAAAAATATGCAAATATTGATGTATTGTATGTGTCACAACCAGAGCAAAGTAAGCAAATGTAAGGCCTCCCACATAGAGTATCACTTTCATCATGACTTTATTACAAGAAAAGAAGTATTTAAAGTTTTCTGTACCTACAGTATATGTAAAAAATGCAGTAATGCTTTATTCACATGTTATTTTCTGATTAACAGTCAAGCTGTGCTTTTTTCTTTTTTTTTTTTTCTTTCTGAAATAAGGTTTGAGCAGTGACTGAAACCAAGAAATACCCATTGGGGAGGAACCTCCAAAATCCTCTTTTGTCCTAGAACATGGATCACTGCAAACCGATGGACACAGGTATTCGCTGAAAGATTAATTCATTAAACAGACCAATATTTGCTGGCTGAGCTGATGTCTTACTTGTAAAACATGTCATGGTATTAACAGAGTCCTCATACTGTGACAGGCAGAAAGCATTGATTTGCTTTAATAGAAATGACAACATTTGTTAGATGTCAAACTGACCCCTTCCTTAGTAAGGAATGGGAAAGCCCATCATGTCTTGGCCGTGAAGAGAGGTCATGTCAGTTTGTGGATGGGGAGGACTCCCCCCTCCCTCTTCACTAGAGAACTGTACCATCCTACTCAGCTTTCTTGGCCTTCCTCTTGCGGGTGCCCTCACTCAGGTCCTCCCTCCCTCTGAGAGGTGAGGAGGGGGAAGGAGGTGTACTATGGTGGTCCTCCTCTCCACACACAGAGGAGCCAAAGAGGAAGTGACACAACCAGGACTCAATGAAGGCAAAGGGGGAGCCGTGACTGTGGCGCGCCGTCATGAACACCTGGCAAAATTGGAAGGTGACATTATGTATAAATAATATGAGGTCTGAATGGATTTATTTGTTATTTACGGTTTCAAATCAGCACAGTAGACACAAGTAAAATAAAGTAGTCACCTTGGATGTGGCCATGAAGAGGGTGAAGACCAGGATAAGGATGCCGTTGGACACAGGGATCCAGTGGGTTTCTTGAAGGGTGAACAGAATGGCTCCATACAGACTGGCTTTAGTAGGGCTGAAAGCACAATTTAACCAGTCATCACAATGTTTTTTTTAAATGTATTTATAAGGTAGACATAGATTGCATTGATACCACTAAATCAAACAAGAATAAAGGTGGTTGTTTTTTCCTTGTATATTTTAAACTAGTTAAACATGCAAGAAATAACATTTAACTTTAGAAACACTTTTGTTGTACTGGGGGTTCTAAACACATACGTACAATGACATGTTCAGGATCTCATTGGTCTCAGGCCTCCACACGCCACGAAGCAGCTGCTCAAAATTGGTAATGAGAGCAACACCAGACCCTGCAAAGATAAAAATAGAAAAGGAAAAAAGAGGCCAAAAACACAAAAGCTCTTGCTCTTCCTTCTGGATTTCCCTCTTTGCTTTCAAAAAGGCTGGCACACGGACATTGAGAGAACAGTAGTCTCAGCCTCTTCTGTCCATAAGCACATCACACATAAGCAACTCTTTGCTGAACTTCTGATACTCTACAATCGTTTAACCTCGACAGACTTTCCGGAAGTGAGAAAGTCGATTTTCATTGGCTGTTAGCATTGTCACTCACAAATCTGTATCTGTAATTTCCAGTGCTACGCTAGTGCAGTGCTTTATTTACTAATTACAATACATTTTATAATTTACTTAAGCAGTAACCGTAGTAAATCAGACGGGTATTGACACAGCTAGACAGCGTTGTGTCCCAGACTTTAAATAAGGACTGGCTCTGTGTGTCTAAAAACACTGTAATGGGATGGGGGATTCAAACCTTTGACGTAGCCGACAATCACCATGATGAAGAAGCCGTGGTTGTAGGCGTGGTAGGCATGGTGGACACCAGCTGCGATCTTGCGTGTACGCACAACCTCCTTCAGACCAACCAGCACCAGTTTGACGGGTATGAAGGCCACACACTTATAGAAGAGGTTCAGTGGGCAAAAGAAGATGAGGTACCTGTGTGTGTGCAATAAGTAGGGTGATAATGGTGAGAAGATTGATGCCTATGATGATTTTCATAATATATCATTACCCTGTTTTTCATACACTTATAGTAATCAATTGGTTAAATAATATGTATTCTAATTTTAGTATAATAATAAAGATCTAGCATTAGTCTACATTGGTATACAGTATTATATACTTTTAATGTAGTTTACTTAATTTTAATAGCTCAAAATTCAGAGTAAATTAGACCGATTGAGATGTACCTGGTAAAAGAAAGGTAAAAAAATAAACAAAATAAGAAGCAATACACCCTAAACCAGACCTGGGCAAAGTCAGGCCCGGGGGCCAGATGCGGCCCTTTGAGACATTCTACCGGTCCGCCCGTTACATCAAACATTTAAAAATAATAATACAACATAAAATTACTCGACAAGCTCTGCAAAACGATACTTTATTTACTGCTGCGTAAAAAAATACATAATTAAAGTGAACTGTTACATTTTATTATGAAAATTATGTTGCATAGGAATAGCCTATTAACAGCAAGTTAACAAAGATAGTTTGTTTGTGTTGTATTTAAAAAAATGCAGCATGTTTGTTAACAAAGTTACGTGGCCCGCGAAGTTCTCTGACATTTTCAATGTGGCCCCCAAGTAAAAATAATTGCCCACCCCTGCCCTAAACAATGTATAGTTTGGGGAATGTGGTTGAAGTTTGAGAAACATTGCTTTAGCACATACAACCTTATAGACAGTAGTCAGTGAAAAGCAAGTACATTCAGACCACTTTCTCACCAGACAGCTGAGGCCAGGAGGATGTGACTGTTATATTGGAAATAGTCCAGAGGGCTGTTCCCAAGCATGATGTCTGCCAGGATATAGCTCCCAAAGCAGTAGAGCATGGCACAAAGCCATGAGGCCACGGGACTTCTGCGAGACACCTCCACTGAGCCTGCAAATCAGACACGGCAGCACACACATTGTTCTTTACATGGGAGGGATACCTCACTGACTGTGTTTATGTACGTCCTGTATGTAAATGGGTGTGGTTTCTTCTATTGCCCTCCAAACATGTTTGACAGGAGTGCACACCGTTGAAACCCATATTACCATAACCAAACACTCTAGCGTGTCTGCTACATTACAGTGGTGGCAAAATTACAGAACTAAGCGTATAGTAAATTAATAATTAATAATTTTTATATGAAGTAAATGTGCATGCCAACTGGAACACCCAGAAGATATAAGGACTACTGTAAATCATGTGTGTTACCAAATCCTATTTCTGCTGGTACACTGGGAGATATCCAGGAACAGGTGGGCGTCAACATTGTGGCGCGATTAGCGCACACTTTAAAGGCAATCTGATCTCAAGAAATGCCATCCTATAAATACATGCAGCTCTCTTCCCTTGCAACTGTTGGGCCTGACTTAAACTTTGACCCAGCCCGGCCACACCTTCTTTGGTCTCCTCACTTGCAGTGTCAACCAATATCTCTGCTCTTCCACAATAATGTGCATCAGAAACTACAGTCACATCACCTCTCTGCACCAGACTATACTGTATGTGCGCACAGGCAATAGCAAACTGTCGAAAAAACTGTAACAAATAGTTTTCACTACTGTAAAGAGTTTTTCAGAAGTCGTTTTTACTTTACTTACTTTAGAAACTACTGCATATTAATTTATTTAAATGTTATGCCTGAAACATTTAATGCGTAATCGTAAACAATATTGCATATAATTCACCGTTTAAAGTAAACAATGAGCTTTAAGTCATTACCTGCAATTGTTTACAGTTTAAAGTAAACAATGAGCTTTAAGTCCTTACCTGCAATTGTTTACAGTTTAAAGTAAACAATGAGCTTTAAGTCATTACCTGCAATTGTTTACAGTTTAAAGTAAACAATGAGCTTTAAGTCCTTACCTGCATTAGTGCAACACGCAGTACATCTTATTAACAATAGATTTATAAACAAGGGTCTGGACCCAGTCTTGTTTTGCTATAACCAACTCTTGGAGAAGATTGTGAGGTTTCTAACCTGCAACCATGATGCTTTGACATTCATTAAAAAATGTGTATCGTCCACTACAATTGCCAGACATGGTATGTAGTCCTAATTTGCAACTATAACTAGTTGTAGTCCTACTCTTTTAAAACTATTCTTACATTACCTTTCTGACATTTTAATACATAAAAGCATGTAGCCTAGATCTAAATTTGCATAGTTTAACTGTAATATGCTGTAAATAAAACAAAACAAAATGTTATACAAAAATGTTTGAATGCCATTTTTTTAAACAAGCAGTGACCATGCACGTCGTAGTAGACTCTCTTGCGTCATTACCGGAATTTACTAGCCTACGATGTTGCATGGGAGAAGCATTCTCTAATGTAAAGGTTTGAATACAACGTATTTTTCATACCAGGACTTGTTGTCTCATGTGTCTAAATTAACAGGGAATATGGGCTACATTAATATACTGGGCTTGTACAGTACAGTGTACACATAAAGACATAATATCTATTTCGGTCTATTTCTATTTATTGCTTGGCTGCTAAAGCGGCTCAACTCAAATGTCAGGATCCTCTACTGTACGTTTTATAAAGAAACATGCCGTACCGGTACAATTCATACAATTGAGCAAATATGTATGAATTAAGCAAAACTGCATAGGTTAATCCTCAATTGTGAATGTTATTCTAGCTCAAATACTTTGATACTAGTACGGTAGCCTAAAAAAAGAAATGCACCCAGCTACTGTTACGGCAGGTCTACATAAGGTACAATTCAAAATAATTCGATTTTAAAAAAGTGTAACTAGCCGGAATAATTATGCATAATTATATCTATGACATATATATCATATTATTCCGTTATACGGTACCGTAGCCTACTGTAGAGAAATACGGTAGGATACCGTATATCAAGTAGGCTTACCGTATAATAAAAAAACACATCAACACCCCCAACCTACTACCGTACGGTACCGTACGTTGTGAATACTACGGTAGACTACCGTACCGTAGCGTACATTGAAATCCCATTATCCTGCAAGCAGGGTGCTGAACTTACCTGCTTCGTACTTGAGGTAGAGTATGGACACGATATAATATGCGAGATCAAAAACCGGAAACATTCCCATTTTAGAGAAAGCCTGGGCTAAATTGCCCAAATTGAGAACCTCCAAAACGTCCATGTTTATTGCGTGTAAAGCTAAGGTACCGCAGGTAATTTATAATAACTGCGCAAATATGCCCTCTTCTTCCGTGACTTGCCACGAAGCCCCCGTCTCCAGAGCAGTCTACAAACCGGACACTCAAGCCTTCCTATTACTATTAATATACCTCAACTGCAAGCCTAATAATTTGTTCTCTGTCGAGCGGTTTTCCTATACCAGATGAGATTACCAGGGCGTTTAGCCTACAGCCTCTGGTGACGCACGTCAACTCCTGATAACAAAAACATTGGTTTGCATACAAACCGTCAGACGTTGCCGAATGCTGCTCCTTTAAATGAAAATAACAACATATATTGCAATTCTGGTTGCTTAGTGACAACAAGAGTAGAGTTATCAAGTGGTCTTCTAGAATCTAGATGGTGACAAATATTTGTAACATAGTATGGTAGTAGGCCTACAGTAGAAAGTAGTCTACTTCAAGAAGACTTTCTAACCTACATTGTTATGGTGACCTCTACATTAAAAACAAGTATCCATGAGTCATATTAATAAACCAACCTATGTAGAGTAACTGTAATTGGAATAGTAGACCTATTATTTGGAAAAAAGGTAAATGTTAATGGTCGATATAGCCTATCTATAACAGAATGGTGTTTAACTTGTATACACTAATAATACCACAATATGGTGTTTTTTCTGGAATAGGTTTTTTTTTTAGCCTACCTATGACAGTAGTTTGCATTAGATAGCGGACTGTCAGGAGATTAGCTCAATTTGAAAAATTAAGCCTGTTATATTACAACTGCTAACCTCACCTTTATTAGACTACATGAACCCCTTTAAATGCATCTCCAATAGGCTATATACCTCTTGACTTAAAATAGATAGCACATATGCCCAAGTTACTGTCAAAGAAATAGCAAAGAAAGGTGTGTGTGCGTGTGTGTGAGTGTGTGAGTGAGTGTGAAAGGATAGCTTGCTTTTGTAGACTAGTATTTTTCCTTACATTTGTAATGGTCGAGTGGTGAGGGTGTTGGGCTCCCAGCCGGAATGTTGTAGGTTCAAACACAAGTGTGAACTACCTGTAAGCATCATTGAAGCCTAACCCCCTAACTCAGGGGTAGGCAACCCTGGTCCTAGAGAGCCGCAGCCCTGCATGTTTTAGATGTCTCCCTGCTCCAACACACCTG
>JAODUH010000019.1:2251138-2276552 GCA_027564835.1 Typhlichthys subterraneus | reverse complement strand
GTGAGTACACCCCTAAGTGAAAATGTCCAAACTGGGCCCAAAGTGTCAATATTTTGTGTGGCCACCATCATTTTCCATCATCAGTTCCTTTCCTTGTACATTTCGCTGATACTACGTAGCTGGCCATATCCTCAGAGGGGCATTATCAAACAAACGGTGTGCAGTAATCTATGCAACATATGCATTTTTCTCTCATTCGCCCGTTTCCCCACCTCTCTCCCTTTTTTAGCCAGGAAGCTAACAGTCTAATTTGAAAGGCTTACTACTTCTCCGTGTCACATCAACATTGCTAATTCCAAAAACAACTAGAAATATTTAGTTTTCATGGAATGGGTTCTTTAAGCCTTTGTTACATTTAGGTGATTTATATCAGAGAATCATATCACTTTCATTTTAAAGTTATCTCGAATATATTATATGTATTGATATTGAATTAATGCAGCCCAGAACCTTAGACCATTGGAACTAATGGAATTCTCCATATCCACTAGGCCGTATTTGCACAGTTAATCCACAGTGGAAAGAGATATGTTAGTTTATTGTGAGGTTAACGTTAGCTACAGCTAGCTTGCACTAAAAAAGTCTTAATCATTATAGATTTTTTACTGTTATGTAAATGTCTTATTAGATTTGTATTATATAATTCTCTATTTTTAATAAGTAAGGTGGGGTTTAAACCTTCAATCTTTGGAACTATGGAAATTGTCAGCTTAACTAACCACTTTCTGGAAAGTGCTGATTAATTTGATGCTTGTGCAATTTGTGTAGGTTAAGGTGTAGTTAGGTGTGGAAGAAGAAGTTGAAGATGAAATAAAGTTAGAAGAATGTAACCCTTTACATTTTAACCACTTGGCTATATGCAGGGTTCCTCGTACACATTTATTTTCACCAAATTACATTTTAAACTAATTTGGTGGCCAATGCCAATGTGTGGTGCAGTTGTAAGGCACTTGGGGCAGAGCTGTTTTGCAGTCTGTGACGGAATGACAGAGCGGCGTTCAACTGCACACCATAGTTCAACCTTGCTCTGACCCGTGGCTCTCACGCATTGGTAAACATTTTGGCTGTGCTGGCTGCCTGCTCCACACACCAACACTAGAAATTGTTTATATTTTAGAATACCCAATTTCTTCTTACCCAGACCTGGAAAGGACTGAAATCAAATGACATACTGCGTAGGAACCCTGTATATACTTTTCACTGTAAAATCCCAACCCAAACCTTTACATCTCCTTTGTCGCTCTCAGACTTGCGGTCACGCTCTCGTTCCCTCTCCTTGTCTTTGCTCTTCTTCTTCTTACTGGTGGAGCGTTCTCTTTCATCTCTGCTACGGACTCGGTCCTCCTTCCTCTCTCTGTCACGGTCCTTCTCTCGCTCTTTGTCCTTCTTCTTCTCTTTCTTGTGGCTGTGGACATGAGGGAAGTGTGGGTTAGGAAGGTTGCTGGTGTAGTAGACTGGCGTACTTGTTCCGTTAGGCAGCATGGCCAGTATGACTCACCGTCTAGGTGAGGCAGACCGGGACAGCTTCCTCTTTGGGGAGCGAGACGCACTGCGGCTTCTCTTGCGCCTGCTGGTTGGGTTTAAAAATAGTAAAGGTCATTCCCAAAGCCTTGTTCAAGTTTGACTAAAGGCCTGGGTAAACTATAAAATGCATGGCCTGGTGCACAGAGTGCTTGGGCTTCACTTTCCACACAATTAAAACAGTTTTTCTCCACAGTTTTACACACAATACCACATAATGGCAAAGTGAGAAACGTTTGTTTTTGAAAATGTATTAAAAATTGAAAATATAAATCTAGAAAAAACAAAAATCACATGTACACAAGTATTCACAGCCTTTGCCATGACAATAGCACCCAGGTACACCCTGTTTCCACTGATCATCCTTAAGATGTTTCTACAACTTGATTGGAGTCCACCTGTAGCTAATTCAGTTGACTGGACATGATTTGGAAAGGCACACCTGTCTATATAGCCGACAGTGCATGTCAATGCACAAACCAATCCATGAAGAAGAAGGAATTGTCTGTAGACCTCTGAGACAGGATTGTATCGAGGCACAAATCTGGGGAAGGCTACAGAAAGATTTCTGCAGCATTGAAGGTCCCAATGAGCACAGTAGCCTCCATCATCCGTAAATGGAAGAAGTTTGGAACCACCAAGACTCTTTCAAGAACTGGCCGCCCAGCCAAACTGAGCGCTCGGGGGAGGGCTTTAGTCAGGGAGTTGAATACGAACCCTACGGTCACTGACAGATCTCCAGCGTTGCTCTGTGGAGAGAGGAGAACCTTCCAGAAGGACAATCATTTCTGCAGCACTCCACTAATCAGGCATATGTGGTAAAGTGGCCAGACAGAAACCACTCCTCAAAGGAGTGGCTGAAGGATTCTCAGACCATGAGAAACTAAATGTAATGGTGTGCTTAAACAAAGATTGAACTCTTTGGCCTGGATGCCAATCATCATGTCTGGAGGAACCAGGCATCGCTAATCACCTGGTCAATACCATCCCTACAGTGAAGTATTGTGGTGGCAGCATCACGCTGTTGGGATGTTTTTCCACTGTTAGAAACTGGAAGACTAGTCTGGATCGAGGGAAAAATGAATGCAGCAATGTACAGAGACATCCTTGATCAAAACCTGCTGCAGACTGGGGCAAAGATTTATTAAGGACAATGACCCTAAACACAGAGCCAAGATAACAAAGGAGTGGGTTCAGGACAACTCTGAACTCTCAACTCTGTCCTTGAGTGGTCCAACCAGAGCCCAGACTTGAACATGTCTGAAGAGATCTAACAATTGCTGTGCACATACGCTCCCCATCCAACCTGATTGAGCTTGAGATGTCCTACAAAGACGAATGGGAGAAAATGCCCAAAAGTAGGTGTGCCGAGCTTGTTGCATCAAACTAAAAAAAACTAATTGCTGACAAACGTGCTTGATCAAAGTATTGAGCAAAGGCTGTGAATACTTATGTGCATTTTATTTTTAATAAATGTGCAAACATTTCAACCATAAACAAAATGGGGTATTGTGCGTAGAAAGAGGCAAAACTGATTTTTATCCATAATGGAATAAGGCTGTAATATAACAAAATGTGGGAAAAAGTGAAGCGCTGTGAATACTTTCCGGATGCACTGTATAACCACAATTTATGTGTGCACACATCGATCGTTTCCTGTGAACAATTTGGTGACAATTAAGATTTGCTATGAAAGATGCATTATATGCTCGTATCTGAACTTAGTAGTACATCCATTGGTGTCTGTAGTGGGCTTCAGTCTGTCATGCAGTCAAAGCACACACAAAAAGTTTTAGAGGTATGCGCACACCTTTATGCTTTGGCCTAAAGACACAAGCGTAGATTAGCGCTTTTCCTCACCGGCTGTTGCTGCGAGATCTCCTGGCACTGCTGTAACTCTTGGGAGGCGTCTTTGACCTTTTCTTTATTTTCTCCTCCTTCCTCCTGTCCCTGATACAGGAAAAATAACAACAAGCAAAATGAATTAGCTATACGCAGTAGCACTATCTTATATTTTTATTTTACAGCTCAAATGTCTTTACATGTTTTGAAATAGTGTGAAAAATAATTTTTTCAATGCATATAGATTCTGAATATTTTTACGGTTTCAATACTAATTTTTCACAGTATCGATATGGACAGTGTTGCGCTCTCTCGCAACGCAAGCTCTTCTCCCCGACAGCCGCGAGTGCACACGGACACACACGCAGTGCCCAGTCACAGGTTCAACCCTTGTGATCTGCATTATTTCTGGTAAGACGACCTATATTGCGATAATGTGACAGACTACCGGAATTTCTTTTAGTTGGTCCACCAACACAACTAGATTGTATTGCCACGCAACGTATAAACCATCATATTAACAGGTTAATTTAGGGCAGCTACTGATTGTGTAACCTACATTTGCCTTCCATTTATTGTGCAGTGAAATAATATTCTGTTGACAGTCGCTTTGCTGGAATGCCTGATTCTGATGAGTTAATGTTGCTCAGCTCTGTTTACATTCCATGAACGGTACATGCTACCAAGTGTTAGTATGGTAGCATAGCATTAGCATGTAGAGTACCGTAGTGAGTGGATCCATGTTGATTAAATTATCCATAATTCTTGTTAGTTTGCGGTTATTAGTTAGAACCAGCGTCATAGAATAATTATGACACTGTGGTTAGAACACCTGTAACGCAGTGTTTTTCTTCCGCCCTTTTTGTTTTCTCTTTCATAAATAGCAACATTTTTGTGTGTTGACATGCTGTGGGGTTTGTCCTGTGCTCATATGCTCAGTCTGTATTAAATGTGACCCACAGCAGAGATTGGAGCTGTGAAAAATACCTGCTCCCTTGGTACAGATGTAACATGCAAACCGTTTATAACCATTAAGTGATAATAGTCTACTAATTAGGGCTGAACAATTTTGGGAAAATATCCAATTTAGATTATTGTGACAAATACTGCGATTGCATTTGGTTCCAAGTTCTTTTCAAGTTGAGCTTAAGTTCAATATTCAATGCGTAATAGACTTAAAATGTGATGGTAGAGCATTACTACATGAGCTAATGAGAGAAGTTGAATTGCTCTATATCCTAATGCAAAAATTAGAACTATAGCAATTAGTACAAATGGCTGTTACCATTGTGCCATGTTGTTGTTGTTGTCAAGTAACAATATATTATATTTTATATAAATTCTTATACTTAAGTTAATAATAGTTCTGTAATTCTGTAAACAATCACTGACATTGAAATTATGTTGATGAATGATGGCCCCCTTCACTGAAAATGGGATGCAACCCTTCCACAGACTATAATTAAAGTGTCTGACTGCAGTACGCACCTTGATGTGCCCTGAATCAGTCTAAATATAGCCAGTTATGCTTGATCATACAATGCATTCGTGTATGTTTACACAAATGCAGGATGTATGCGTCGCACTGACTATGTTCACAAATTAAATCTCGATCAATGGCATCACATTATTGTTGAAACTAGAATGTGCATAAAGTTGTCAGACAGGCGCGCACACGCACACACACGTGTGCCCGCACACAAACACACGCGGCGCATGCAGAGGGGGAATGTCTATGCGAAACACGTAAACACGTAATGATGCGAATTATTCAGTTTGAGGACGTTGTTATATTCACAATTTGATATTGTAATACCATTGTTCATCTGACAGAAAAGAGTAAGTTACACTTGTTTTAAACAAGTCTTATTAATAAACCCGACGCTGGCTGCCTTCTTCCTTGTAGGTAGGTCTATCTCCGGCGCCCTCCCAGCGGCAACCACTGCGCGCTGGAAAGGGAGGTCAAGTTTATGATGGCGTTTATTCAAATCTGTCACAATCAGAACCTGCCGGTCAAGCTTTAAAACAAAGACGGTAATCTGAATCACCAAGAAAATGCTTTTACAAATCGCTAGCATAAGGCTAAACATTACATTATGCCTACCTGATCAGTGACTCGGGGGCGTTAATTATAATCTGCTGTTAATAAAGACAACTCTCTCATTCTCTGCCGTTTCAAGTAATTCCTCAACACTTGTTTCTCCATGTTGAACTGAAAATCAGTGAAGGAAATTTAAGCAGCACCATGAATGCTTTTATTTTCCTTGCAATTTTCTTTTGTTCTTTATTTTACCAGGCAAGTTGACTGAGAACATATTCTCATTTGCAACAACGGCCGCGTAGGCTATACCCAGTCACCTTGAGATGTTTCTGATTGGTGAACATGACTGCAGGAAGAGCACGACGCTATAAGGCTTCACACAAGGAGGATGGCATGAAGCCTGACACTACAGTTTAAACCATGGGTCAGACGTGCAGGCATAATTTATAAATCTAAATCGCAGCTGTTGCTGTTAGAAAATCGCATTTTATGACATTGCGGTTATATCGCAACTGCAATTAATCGTTAAGCCCTACTACTAATTGGTAAAAGTCCTTGTCTGTTATCGGAACCTTACAGTTTTATTGACATCGCTAGTCAGAACAATATAAGAATAGGCCAGTACCCTACATGTATTTAAAATGCATAAGATTTTCTTTTTACTAGCACTTTATTACATTTTGAATGTGACAATCCTAGGCTTTTGAAAAAGTACACCACATATAGGCCTGCTTTAGTAAAAATGATTTTCCTTTATATAAAAAGGGTTGTATTGTTAATGTTTGCTACAGTTATTCAGCCGTTCTGACCCTAGCCTAGATAAGAAAAGTTGTAGACTACCTTACTTTGAATAAATACCTATAAGTTTAGCCCTCAGTTTGTTGTACATTGCGGTATCGAAAATGCTATTGAGAATTGTATCAAAGTTACAACGATACAACTTGTATTAAAGTTGTATTGACATTTTAGTATCGTGACAACACTACTTTGAACAAAGTTACATGTGCGTGAACTTACTGTTATGGATCAAATCAGTACATTATTTGGGATCTAGTCTTAGGTCAATTATTGCTGTGTTCTGAATGGGTACATAGTATCCACACAAGTAGTGATACAAATCAACAGGAGATGCTTACCTGGATCTACTACGACGATTTCGGTCCCGGGAGTCAGCCCTCCTTCTCCGTGGGCTCTTGGACTTCCTCCTGCTCCTCGACCTCCGCCGAGATCGGCTTTTTGAACGCCTGTCAAATGTTAAAAGGTTTTAGCGAAGATTCATGTTAGTTATTGTTCACACACAAACGGAAACTGACGAGCCACATGGCTGGTCAGAAAGTCCACTGAACTCGTTTATAAAAGGGCAGGCACTTTATAAAATACTCGTCAGGTGACTGAATGAACTGAATGTGATTGTCTATCACCATCTGCCAACATCACACCTAAACTACACCTGTAGATGCCATGCTGGCATCTACGGTATGGGGCTGATTGGTGAGAGCCACTGTGGATCGGACGGAAGCACAACTATTTCAAGCCTGTCCAGATTGATTCTCGCTGCATGAAGCTGGCCGAGATCATGATCACGAGGTTAACGGACGAGCCGTTATTGTGATGTTGTGAAACCTCACCTGTGTCTTGAGCGAGACCTGGACCTCCTGCGCCGGGACCGGGACCGAGAGCGGGAATGTTTTCGCTTGTCATCTTTTTTATCTGCAACCAAGTCCACAAACAAAAGCTTTAAAACAATATGTGCCAGGTAGTGGGCATTAAAGGACTTACAGGATTCCAATAACAACAAGAAGAGACCTATCTATGGAGGGGCTCCAGACTAACTTTTTCCACTAGAGCGCCTTACTGAAAATTGTAGGAGCACCAGCACAAACGTTAGGCACACCACTAATCGACGCAACACAGAAGCTCATTCATATTTTTCAGTGTTTCGTCTAGGTTATACATTTTCAGTAGTGGATGGGAGAAAGGTTGTTGCACCTGGGTGGTGCTTGTTTGTAACCTGGCTCCACCCAACAATTGCTCTCAGATACATTTTCTAAGATTAAATACTAGTCTAGAAACCCTGTTTTCACAGCCACCCTGCTGGCAGACCAATCATGGTGGGTTAGTGAATAACATCAAGGATTTTTTGAAATGGTGGTGGTAGAGCTAGATGAGATGATCACAAACTGTTTTAGCAATGCCTTTTTGTTAAACGCTGTCCATTAGTAATCATAGGTCAGAGGTCTACTCCCAGGAAACTGTTAATTCCCAATGGAGAGTTGCCAGACCTTCACAAAGTGAATTTTAGGTCTGTTAACACCAGGCTAGTGTTTGTGTACCTACACCTGCGTTCTGAGTTCATACCAATAGGTAGGCCTATTTTAAAAAATACAAAGTGTATTCGTTTATGGCATAATGCCTCATTGATCCACTACTACTTACAGAGGGCACTGTAAATAGACTACTCCTATAGATTCAGTTGAGAAGTTTGCAGCTGGCTGAGAGCACATTTTGTCTCCCTTTATTTTGATTATTGAAAATCTCACAGGGAAACTCTCCCAGAAGTACGGCGGCAGGTTAGATAATAGTTTCAAGTCTTGCATCAAATGTTTTACCGCACAACCATGAACATTAAAATATTTTAGCCACCGCATTTAATTCCCTTCAAAACTTCAAGGTATAATAAACATAAGCCCTTCAGAGTTCTCTAACGTTACCGCTAGCATACGTAGCTAACGTTAGTTGGAACATTATTGAATCACAATATTATTCAAATGAATAATTTTAGTTGAACATTGTAACGAGGTGATTACAAGCACAGACAGACAATAACGAACACTGAATGACGAGCAAAACAAATGTGCACGGAGACGCGATTGGCAATTTACAGCATTTTTTTTAACAAAACACTGAAGACATTATTATTATTATTATTATTATTATTATTATGTGATGGCTGCCAGGCTGAAAGCCGGAGTTTAGCAATCCAAAGTAGAAATGAACGGTGAGAAGAATCACCCCTTGTATGGCGATACAAACGTTAGAGCCAAGAGGAGATAGCGGACAACCAGCTCCACAGAGTTGAGACTTCATGAAGCAACAGCTCGGCAATAATATTATAACATGAACATATTTGCTAGTCGCACTGGTGCGCCTAGTTATAAAATGTAGTCGCACTGTCTCCAAAAATGGTGGCAAAATGCCACTAACTGGTCGCAGTGTGGAGCCCTGATCTATGGACATTATGTGTAGTTAAGTAGTTAGTACTGACTTCCTGGTTCAATAGCTGCAGAGATAAGTGACTGGGCTTCACGGACTCTCTTCATGGCCTCCTCAATCTCCTTGTTGGCAGCATCAGCCTTCATCCCTTGGTTCATGTTAAGTCCAGCCGCCATGGGATTCAACCTGTAAGAGCATTAAAAGTTTTCACTATTTTCTTAAAGGCATTTTTATTAGATTGAATAAAAAATGTTACCCGTTAGTCTTTACAACAACACCAAGAGAGTCCATTTAGATTATGCATTAGATTACTAGAGAAAGAATGATGGCTTACTTGGAATCCATGGACTGCATGAGTTTCAAGAAGTCTGCAGAAAGAGCCTGAGAGACAAAAAGACAAATTAAAATCATGTTGCTAATCTGTAGCAACAATTAACTGCAACTGACAGAGCTAGTACCTGGGGGTTCATATTACCACCAGCCATTCCCATGGCAGCCATCTGCTCCATGCTGGGCCCTCCAAGACCGCCAAAAGGTGTTCCGCCCATCTGGAATACCAAAAACAGCCAATGTTAAAGCAGTGCAGTGGTATGACCATTCAAAAGCCATTTAGCGTGACCTTTGCATTAGCGTAGAGTGTTCCATAGACCTTTACAGAGGATACTTACTGATGCCAAAGGATTTGGTGTTGGGAGAAGTCCTCCCCCTGGCATCATTCCGGCCACGGCATTGGCTGGAGCCAGCAACGACAGCGCTTTAGATTCATCAGGAATAACTCCTGGGGAAAAAAACATGCAATCAGTTCACACTCCCAGGCAATGTCCATTTACATTCAGACAAGACTTCACAGACAAGCCATCTGAATCTAACTACCCTTACCATGAGATAAAAATTAAAAAAAAAAAAACACATTCCACTTTGTCTTGTCTGAAAATGTTGATCCCTATTTTTTTTTCTCCAAAGTACGATTTTAGGGTTAGCAGCTATGATTTCATATGTCACAATACACACTGTGGTCAACACTGCCAAGATTTTATCACCTGTACTTGTTTTTTAAGTCATGAACCAAACGTAAGCAAGCACAGCCGGTTGTCCAGTGGGATGTGCTCTCAACTTTCATTAGATGTTTTATGAACAAGCGACTCACGTCGGCTGCTTCGCTATAAAGCACACAAAAACATCGAGATACAGAAGACAAAGTTCATGATTTGGGTGTAGACAATAGGGTACAATTCATCACTTATGATGCATCACTTACCATTGCAAAAACAGAAAAGGTTTATTCATAATCCCTTTTCTGGACTTTTGCTGGTGGCTACATTTTGAGCCCACCACAGCATTTAAAATGCAAGCATATATACACAGTGCTACCAGAGTATACTGCTATCCAAGTGTGTAGCTACAAATAAAATAAATAAAAGGCAGGGGTAAATATCTCTCCACTGGTTCTATCAGGTAAGGGACATTGTCAGCAAAAGCCCTGATAGAATCATAAACAATGTGCCCAGTGCTGGAGAACAATTACACAAAGAACAGTAAAAATCAAAAAGGGGAAATCTTATGCAGATGATGATCCATGGTTGTGTAATCTGAAAATACCCTAATTTACGGCAGTTTTATTTTCACAGAAGGAGAGAGGGAGATAGAGAGACAAACACATTCATACGGGCAAACACACACACACACAACAGAAAAGACACTTGAGAAACAGGATAAGGCTGCAGAAGACAAAACTGTTGGTGGCATTTTCAGCAGGGCCTGGTATATAGGGCTGGCTGAACCAGGAAAAAGAACTGTAAAACACAACAACAAAAGAAACACCACCGTTAAACGTAAGATTCACTCAACCCTTTCAGAGTCATGTGTGGAGTGGATAAATTAAAAATAAAAATTCACTGCAATTTCAGGCAGAGGCGCAAGACTACGTTTTACCCTTTATGTTAGTGGAAACTTCAGAAGAGAGATGCACAAGTGTATAACTGATATAAGTGCAAATTTTAAAACAAGGGGAAATTATAAGCCAAAAGCAGCTACACATGGTTGAGTATAATGATCAATTGCCTAATTGCGTTTGATAACTGTTCCTTTAATTCTGTCAGAAATGACAGATGAAAATATGATGAAAATATATACCTATGAAAAAATATTTTAGCATGCTGGTGCTGAACTGTTGGTCAATTTAATTTGCATGCTTTGTGTATGGCTCATCTGAACTGAGTGAAACCAAATAAATTTGGGACAGTCATTAAAGTCCTAAATTCCAGTTATGGTGAACCGAGAGTGCCCTGAAAACCTTGTTTGCTTACAGTCAGTTTTCGGCTTATCTTTTCATGAAAAGATGCCTTAAACAGAGAGAAAAGGAGATTTAATGTTTTACTGTAGAACAAGAGTGAGAAGGGGCTTGCGAGCTTGGTGCCATAAAATTTTCTAATCTCCTGATGGCAGCTGAGGACCACTTTCAGCCAGCAAGGAAGGGGTTCTCTGCAAATGACTTGTCCACTATGAAAACCACAACACAAATAACAGAGAGAGAAGTTTACAAAAATGGCTAAATCGTAGACATGGGCAGATATATATTTCCCTTCTACAACCCCAGTACTGCCAAGCACCCGAAAGCTTAGCTCGCGTCATTGCTTAGTTAATACAATCCATTGTGGCTCCGATAGCGTGTGTGAATCTATACAATATGGCTTCACATTGGGTTGTATGTGTAGCCAAGTGAGAACATAACTTAACAAAACACCCACCTTCAGCAAACGGGACAACGATCAAGGCTCGGTCCACAAAGACGGTGTTGGTCAGGTGCTGGGACACGCCCACCGACTCAGGCTCATGGAACTTTACAAAACAGACACGTGAAGTCACAGGCAAGGGAGAGTCACTGGAAAAAAATAAAAGATGTTGTGCAAAGAAGACAAAAGGATTCTCAAACATTCTTCAAGTGCAGTTCCACAGCTGAACTGGGTAGTTTAACTCACGATTCCTACCTGAGGAGTAGGCAGTTGTAATTCAACCGATGAAAACAAAGCAGAACATTCTCAAATTACAATTTGTGTTTTGAAAATATTACACTAATTCAGATATCTTAGTATGCAACAGAAGTTACTTGAAATCACATAATGTACAATGGGCACAGCTGAACCTAGACCAACTATTTATATAATCGTGCTGTGTGTGTGTGCACACTGTACAGCATTAAACAGTTACTTATTTGGGGAGCAGAGTAGAGAAAATATGGGTCCCATAACACATTCCTCTGGGGGAGTGGTTACTTTTTAAATTCCAATTGTGTGAGTGGTATTTGTTTCCTCATTTGAAAAGGCACTGGAAATGGTATATGTTTTGGATGCAAAATTGAATTACGTTTTATGCACGTGCACGCCATATAAAGTGTAACTGCACCCTAGCGGTCAGCCTGACTCCACCCACCTCAACTTGCATCAAGGAGCTGAGTGAGGGGAGGGGCTGAGAGCGGGACCCCCATTAACATTTTGTTTTGATGACATATGAGCGTACTAACTACGTTCAGAAGTGTGGAATGTTTGCTACAAGTTCAATGAACGCGAAAGGCAGTGGACTGAACAGCAGGTTACAAAACGGTTGAGTTGGGCTGTCCATACAGGCTGTGGGTTTAACAACGCTCACATGGCTAACAACAACAAAACAATCGTTTGTTGTTTTACTGCTGTAGATTGTTGTGTTTGTTTACGCAGTACCGCTACATATGCACAAAGATGATGATATAACCTGCTAGCTCTAGGACCACTTCTGTCTGTGTACATCGCTCCTGTTCCAATTGAAGGATATAATGGACGTGTCATATTCGATTTCAGAATGTCATGCATTTCATATCAGAATGAGACGTCATACATTTAAGATGTAAAGGATGTAATAAAATCGACATCTGGTACTGCATATTGAGGATTAATTATATTCACAAATATATCACTCGCCAGGCAGCAAACGTCTTCGGTACGGTAGTTCAATAAAGTTTGGAATGATTTCGAGGAAACGGGTCGTTCAGTGAAAATCTTAATTTAACTTAACTAAGTGGACGGCACCGATGATAGTCACTAAGGTACCGTGCTGGGGTGATTGTTAGCGGATATGACGTGTAGTACTGCTTTTAGCCCATACAAATGCAGATTTTTATAAAAACAACTTTATTTTTCTATGTTAACACCAGCATTGATGTGTCTTTTAACAGATCAACAATATTACTTTGTTTACAGCTCAAAACAATTTAAGGGTGCCGTTACACATAGAATCCCGAAAAGGTGTCTTAAAACAATTAAATCGGGTTGAAATGCAAACCTTTAAGAAATTACTAACGAATAGTGAATTATATACGTCTCAACTGCGTTGCGTACACTTGTGTAGTTAGTCCACCACAGACAAAAGCATGCATTTCCTGTTATCGCCATTTAGAGCAGACATGTCTTGTTACGCGCGGGCTTGCTCTTGCACAAAGGCCTCTCGTAATGGCAACCCTTAACCATGACACATACTCATCTGGTTTACGGTAAATATACTCACTCTGGTGGAAATAATTTGAGCTCTTCTATATTTCCGAGGAATCCAAATAGTGTTCGCATTTGTTCGGAGGTGGTGCTCGGTGATACATTAGTCACCTGAATAACGTTCGTGTTGGAGTTCATTTTCAAGCGGTTAGCGAGAAAGCTATCTAGTAGCTAGCTGTGTAGCCGAAGGTTAATAGAAAAACAACTGGATAGTCTAACCTATGCCACAGTTCTTACGATATCTGAAATAAAAAGTAATACTATAATACTAATCTTAGTCTAAACACAACATATTTCTCGCAGATGCAAGATTACTAATAATAGCAGCGATAACTGCCGCGAGCACGGGGAAACAATGCTTCTATCGGAAATGCAGTAAAATGTCGTAAAAATCAAATTTCGGCATAGCGAAGGTAAAATGTGGGCGCGGCTATGTGTTTAATTTTAACATACTATTTAGATTTACCACGTTGATTTACATTACGAAATGTCCGTAACGTTTACAAATACATATATTTGTACATCTATATCACAATAATGAATTATTATACATTGACTCGTATGTCAAAAGCTAAATAGCTGAGTGGGGGAGGGCAAATACCGAAGCGACGGACATAAGCACATTGGCTCTACGGTAGCATTGTAGCTAGCGTGAATGTAAACATACGTTCGCAGTAAACCATGTGTACACAATACAGTCGAGTATATTTTGGCACGGCGTTTCTTTGTAAACTAAGAATCTGACCGCAGACGATATAGCTCATCCCAGAGCCCTGTGGCTCTGGCTCATCCGAATCCTGCAAGCTACTGTTATTGTACACATTTAAATCGGTAAGAAACCACCTTTTGACTCAGGATATTTGCTATGTAATCAACAAATCACACTGAATTGCATGGGATGAATTGTGTGTCAACGTACAATGTAGGCCTATTTGTCAAAATAATGTGGGCTACCGTACTACTTTATACTGTGATGGACGACTAATGATGGCGCGAAACTAGTGATGACGTCTGGCTTGCACAGACTTTAACCACGGCGTTTGCCAGTTTGAGTTGACTATTACGGTAGCGTGATTTTAACAGAGGCGTTGTGACCTGATAAAATGAAGTATTTCCAGATTAGAGTGAGTGACTGCTATGCATCTCCTACACAGGCAAAGCCAATCTGTCAAGACCATCCTAGTGTAGGACACAGGATGTTGGCTGCGTTCCCATTGAATCCTTCACTGTCGTGATGGCAACAGGGTCATGAATGGGTTCTGTCGGGATGGCCATCCTGCAAGTGGTAGTTGGCACCATGGGTAGGATTAGTACATTCAGGTCCTATCAACTACTACTTCTCTTTGCTGCAGCACTTGCAGTTGTAGCCTTTTACTACTTTGGCTCAGAAAAGCAGAACTTCTCCAGCACCACCAAGCGGATTAAACAGAGCCAGGGTAGTCAGAATACAAACAGAAATGATGCAGACTTGTCTTTGGATACAAGACTGATACGCCCAGAAGAATCTGCGGTGGTAGGTGGCGAAGAGAGAGAGGAGAAACAAGAGAGCGACGAGAGCAGGTCGGGGAAAGACCAAGACCAACTCTATCATGTTCTCATGATGTTCACCAAGGTCGACAAAAGCCGGAGTCTACAGGAGAAGTTCAAGGTGGCCATGTTGTCCATGATGGAACATGGACACTTCCTGGAAGGAGAAGTGCTTGTCCTTCATTTTGTGAGCGACCAGGCCAGCAAAGAACTAGGTCAAAGAATGCTATCAGAATTTCTTCTTAAGGCAACATTTAAATATGAGGTAGGTTTATCTCTGGATACAATCTTTTATATTGGGACTGTATATAATTTGAGAATGAATCCTGTAAATTTAACAGTGTTTACAGGATTAATTTTTTGCTGTCATGTTAGTTAACTAAGTAAATTGTCAATGTCATTATGTGTTTTAATTGGGTATCAATGCTATCAGCCAAATAAGTCATTTCCAGTGGCTGTGGGTGGCATGTAGTAGCATGCTTCTAAACACTTGGGGGCAGTGTATTACAGACTACAAGTTAACTTGAATTATTTTTTTATACTTCAAACTTTTTGACAATCTCCTTAAATTGTCAGTATATCTCCCCATAATATATCACACACAGTCTATGGTACAAATGTCACAACTACATATTATCTTAGCCCATTCCCCTGGCAAATTTGGATAAAGGTGAGTCTGACTGAGTTAATCAACTGCACATATGTAATTATCCCTGCTCTACTCTGCAATTGCAGCACTTAAACCCTAAACTGCCTGGAAACATAAATGGCACTTGTGTGCAGTATCTGAGGATGTATTCAGATGATGAATTGATATGGTGTAGTTTAAATAAATAATTTGGAGGTGGTGTACAGTAATTTTCACACTAGTTACTCCAGAGTACATGCTCTGTACATCCAATGCAGGCAGTTATTGTGGCATAAGGAACCACGTGTGCTAATAATATCTTAGTTCTATAATAATAAGCTTTCTTACCACAGTTGAATACATATGGCATCTTTACCAGTATGTTTAAAAACCAATAATTCCTTGTGGTATATTCAGTGTCCTGATATCTTGTGGTCACTATCATTTAGACAATGTGTTATTTAGCCCACTTTCCTCTGTGAAAAATAATAAAACAAGAAAATCTATTGTCACTCTAAATCATTAAATACATGTTTAAAAAAATATAAAAGATATTAATTTTTTTTTTAAATCGGGATATGAGGTCTGTCTAGAATGGCATTTGCAGATTGTGACAGATTTCCATCTGTCGCCCTTATACGCCGGCAGCAATTGAGCTAAATTAGACTGTGATGCACAGGGGTTTAAGTTGTTGATGATGTTTTGTCTTTAAAAAAAAAAAAAAGTACTTGTATTGTATGTTTATTTATATAAAATATAAAACTAAAATTACATTAAACTGTAAAACATAAAAAAAATAAAAAAAAATAGAATTGCATTTGTAAATAGTAATGATATAATATAAAACAATTCACCTCCATCTAAGTCCTACTTTACTTCATAATATGCATACATAAGTGCTGTAGTGTATGCATTTCCTGCTACATTTTTGAAATGGATTAGATGTCTTGTGGCCTAATTTGGAATGCTAAAATCCTTTTCATATTTCATTATTCAGTATAGTGCATGAGAACAAGGTGAAGTTATGCAAGAGGTTAGCCTCCGTCACCTTTCTTACTTGGTAAATCAAGAGTCATGATGGCAAATGCGCTGCCCAAAGGCCATGCTGCGTGCTGTTAACCAGCATTCACATGCTAACTGTGAAATTGTGAATTGTATCGGTACTCTGTAGTTAACTGAATGCCACACTATGTTGTATTAGAGGAATCATCATCGTGTTGACATTAACTGTAGTGTAAAATGTTGCCTTCATTGTTACTTTCATTGTTGCTGGGGCATGCCTAATGAATAGACATTGTGCTCATAGATAAATGTTCTTAGCCTTTCTTGTATATTCTTATATTAATCCATTCTGCAAGCTACAGTATACGTTTGCATGTTGAAGTTGGCAATTACAGTGTATTGTACTTATTATGTCTTAAAGTGTGCTGGCATTAGGCTATTAGTTCAATACCACCAATTAAACTTCCAGATTTTCTGAGTAGTTTATTTTTATAATGATTGTTGCTCAAGGATGTTCCGCTGTATATGCACGGTGAAAGAAAAAAACACGGTGGCCCAGTGGATAGCACTGTGGCCTCACAGCAAGAAGGTCCAGGGTTTGAACCCCAGTCGACCCGGCCTTTCTGTGTGGAGTTTGCATGTTCTCCCTGTGTCTGCGTGGGTTTCCTCCGGGTGCTCCGGTTTCCCCCACTATCAAAAACATGTTAGGTTCACCCTCCAGTCAGTGCCGTTGACCAGCCACTGGCCTCAATCTGGAGTCGGTCCCCGGGCGCTGCAAAGTGGCTGCCCACTTCTCCCTTGAGGGATGGGTTAAATGCAGAGAATGAATTTCCCCTAGGGAATAAATAAAGTATATCTTAATCTTAAAATGTGTTCAGGCTTGATCCAAAGAAATGTAGCAATCTAGAAGCCTAGGTTTAATTTTAAATGTTCTGCTAATTTTTAATGCTCTTATCCATTCAGAAGTGTTTCAGCTTCTGAGTGGTTGCCTTCACAGGTCTAAGTTAAAAACTTGTATAGCCATGACAGCAGCTCCCAGATGTACGTCCAGAAACGGACAAATCATAACCTCAAATGATTAACAATAAAGCTAGTTAATTCACTTATTCAAACACAGACCTGATTAAGATGGTGAAATAGGAGCGTTTACAGTGCAATATCTTTCAGTTTAGGTTTATTGTATGTGACTTTTCGGTATTGAACAATATCCAAACTAATATCAATCAGTAAATGTCAAGGACCACTAAAATGTGTCCAGTATTTCATAGAACATTAAGCCTTTTACAAGCATGTTGTCATCTTCTGACCATATGATGGAGAGCACTCTCAAGCAAGGTATATGCTTGAGCATGATGCCTGTTAGCTTATCCAGTACACATCTTGTCCTCTGGGAGACCTTGCATGCTCTGCTTACACAAAATGCCTTCCACTGTGTGTCTCTGTGTGGAGATTGATTGATGCTGAGGGATAAATAAAGATGATGATATTTTTCCCCCAGTGGTAATCAAATGTTTACTGGGAGAATTATTCGTTACTGCTCCTCTTTTAGTAATCTAGAGAAAGGTCTGCATGATCAGGCCAGAAGCTCCAACTGGCAGCTGTCACAGAATTAGTTCACTGGGGCAGCAGGGGATAATGGGAGAGGTAAAGGTAACCTTCTAACATGTACTTCAGTTTGGCATTGTGTTAGGAATGGCCTGTTCTGGTTTAGCTTGAGCATTTGAGCATACTTATTTTATTGCTATTAGATCCTAACCTTGTTTTATCTCACTGAATTAATGGAATGCAATGCAAGATGAAATTGCATGGAATGGATATAATCAGGGATATTAGTGGTTTGTTTTTGACAAAAGGTGAATATCATAACTCCTTTTTCCCCCACTAAACGATGGGACTGTTTTTTGTATCGAGGCATCGAGTATAGCCATTCTCTGCTGTGTTATCCTCCCATGCAGGTGGTCTTCCATGATGTAGTGACCTTAACACACAAGCTGTTTCCCATTGTGGAAGCCATGCAGAAGCACTTCAGCGCGGGCTCTGGAGCCTACTACAGTGATGCCATCTTCTTCTTGTCTGTGGCCATGCACCACATTATGCCTCACAGTAAGTAGGGTGCCTGCTTAATTGTTCCAGAGCCATTTGAAATGTGAAGGTGAATACATGCATTCAGATGTGATTCACATGTTAAGCAAACTGAGTTGAGTTTGCTTTGCCTCTTTACCTTCATTATGGCGGGAATGTGTATGGGAGAATGTTCACTGTCACTTACAGTGGCTCCTGTCTGTTGTTCAGTGTGGCCGTTCGCCACAGTCTAGATTCATGTAAACACTCACTCATTTGCTTTCCGTATGGGGCTGGCAAACAGCAGAGAAGAGAATACTGCACATGTACATGTGGCATTTATTTGGAAGAGGCCCCATGGTGTTGAAGGAGGCATGTTTTAATGGCGTCTGTATTTCCACCCACTATGTACAGCATGTGGAACACTGTCCAGTTGCAGCGTGGAACGCTCAGTGTCCACAGCCCAGAGGATGTACAGCACGTACGGGTGGCTCTCAGCAAATGGAGCAAATACCTCTCAGCAGGTCTCCATTCCAGCCAACCTCACTAATGCAACCAAAAGTGCATGACACACCGTTCCACTAGGAAACAGCCTATTTGTTTAGAAACAGTCAGGGTACAGTATGTGTCCACCGCAGTTCAGCAAAGTACTCTGTTCTTTCCAGTGTTTTTCATTGGCTATTTTGAGTTTAGGCTTGCTTGGTTCTAAGATAACGCAGGTTACATAATATTAAATAATGTCAATTTAGACCCGTTTTATATAATTGTAATGTTGCATAGTTTTTTTTTAAGATAGTTATTATTACTAGTGTATCTACTGTACTAACATGACAGACTGTCTTATTGCTCCTTTGACACTCTAGCTATTTGAACCAGGTCAGAAAACATCAGTCAGTCAGTTTGTCTAGAAGTGCCTACACATGTCACTGTGAGTTGAGATGCCTCACATTCCTAGCTGCCTATAGATTTATTTTTACAGAAAGCTTCTAATCTATGCAGTATCATTGTTAAGACTCATTTGCTAGAAGTTTTTTTTTAACAAGGTTTTAATCTGGTGTGTCACAGATGGAAAGAGATGCTGTCACATCATTTGACCTTTTTTTTTAATATATATTTGAAATGCACTTACACTCTGCCATAATACATTTGTTAATGGCCCTGTTCTTCATAAGACCCCTAGGAGGCATGTTGTTTATTGCAGCATAGTTCCATGTTTGTGCATCGCTCCCATGAGCATTATGCTGTTAACATGTTGTGGCTTGGATGTCCCTTAGAACCACAGCCTTAACGTTCCACTTTCCCCAGAACGAAGGGTTAATGTATTAACTGTTCTACTGAAGAGAGCAAGATGGTTGCCTCTGGTATACACAGCGTGATGGAACTAGCCTTAATTAAAGTCATCCAGCAGTGAGATAATCATATTTATGTTTGACAGCAGTCTACTCAAGGCTCTCTGGTCATTTTCCATTTAAGTGCCTGCCGTGACATGCATAACACTTCACAATCACATCACTGCCTGGTTCACACACAAAGAAAACTCTGGGTGACCTAGTTGTGAGATTACCATTATTTAATCTTACTTAATGCTTTATTTTACTTGAATGTTTTCAATGATGAACACTCAAGGTATGGCATTGCTAACCACCTACCCACTGTAACACTTCTTGGAGTAGTTAAACCTTTCAGTGACTACTATACCGTAATCATTACAAATGTCTGTAATAATAACATCTAGCAATGCTTACAGAACAAATCATTTTAATGTTAAAAACCAATGTGTTTTGGTTGAACATGTCCAGTGATTCTCATTTTTTGAAAGTGTTCTGTTTTAACTTCCATTGGTTAATAAGGGTGTGTTTTCTGAGTCTCTGTGACGTTCTACCAATAGATGTCACACTAAGCACACCGGCAGAGTTTGTCTCATTACAATGCAAATAGAGTGTGATGTCATTCTCTACTGATGCTCAAATTACTCCACTATATGTTAGTTTACATAGAAAATTGCTGTTTTCTGATGTATTAATGTTTAGAATATAATGTCTCACCTGGTTTTAATTCACTCAAACAATAGGTGAGTGCCGCAAAACATAAACATCACCTGGTCACCTTCCCGACATTATCTTCATGTAATATATTGGACCATGTGGAATGGTTATATTAGGC
The DNA here is from genome assembly GCA_027564835.1 of Typhlichthys subterraneus. NCBI lineage: Eukaryota > Metazoa > Chordata > Actinopteri > Percopsiformes > Amblyopsidae > Typhlichthys > Typhlichthys subterraneus. The sequence goes on along the minus strand of JAODUH010000019.1, from coordinate 2,256,034 downwards.
TAGGTATTATACCATGTTAAGGTTGCCTCTATTGTTTATAGATAAACTTGAAGTTAATGGCATGATATGGGAGGATCCTTGTGGAGGATACAGTCTCTGTTCTGTTTTTGTCCCCCAGTGTTTGTTTCTTCGTACCTATTGGCAGGAGCAGTTAAAGCACACTGGGATATGTCCAACCCTCTACTTTCCAAGTGCATATAGCATGTTACTGCTATAAGTGCTCCCATTAAGACTGATAATGGGGCCCTAATGATGCTTGACCCACTTCCCCAGGGGAACATAATATTGTGATGCGTTAGATAACATTGTCACTGTTGCTGTTTTTGGACAAACACCGTGAGCTGTGATATGGTCAGTGCTTCAGGCTTGCACACCTAACAGTATTATCCATCCCATACGTCTCTGCTACCCATAGACCACCTGGCTTGTGCCCATGGCAACATTTTATTGATTTAGGTCCATGTTATTGGCCCTCTTTTCCTTTTGATCGCACACGCGTCATTGTAAATGGCCATTTGAGATTAAGGTAAACTGATGTAAAACCACCACTCAACAGTGAAAGGCAAGTGGCTTTTTTTTTTCTTTTCTCAAAGCTTGTTGGCCTTTACATTCGCTGCTGACTCGAGTGATATCAGTGAGTGACATGTTTTATCTGCGCTGGAATGATAGCTTGCATGTAGCAAAATGTATACAGTACTTTAACAAAATGTTTGCAACGCATAAAAGATAGATTAAGCGATTGTATGCCACTGGATGCCACTGGATTGGTTTTGATAACAGACAAGGAATTCTGTAACAATGCAGTACTTTGTTTGGTGTGTCTCCTTTTTTATAGAAGTGTGGTGTGTCTCCTTTGCAGGCACTGTCTGCCTCCCAGATTGGCCCGAGCATAACCCCAACACTGAATGACTTTTTACTTCTTTGCTGACTGCATTATGTTGCATATGATAATGTTAAAATGTAGCTTCATGCACACCAGTGAGTGCCACCCATGAGAAACAGTTCGAGGGCACCTTGATAGTTAAGTAACTCGTTCAGTTTGCCTTTCTTCTTCAAGTACTGTCCACGCTGTAACTATGAAGCGGCACGACAACAGCCTTCATCAAGAGTGATTGGACGTTTGTTTGATCTTTGTGCCGACTGAGTCATTAATAAAACATCAAACCCACTCTACCACCATGTTGTATTAGGCAAGACCCTCTCTCTACTACACTACCGGTGTGTCCCGAGCCCCCTTTCTATCGGCGTAGTGCGTGAAGGCATTGTGACGAACCGCTTCCTTGTTTAGAGAGGGCGATAGAAAACAGGCCGTCGCTGTCTTGCTGAGTTTTCTTTTTTCCATCACTTGTTTGAACAGAAACCAGTGGCCTAAAATATCTCCACGGCTGTCTGCCTCCCCGCCACCCCACTCCCCCTTCTCACATAACCTCTTATTGTTTCATACTTCAACACGTTTAGTTTAGGCCAAGGCTTTGCTTTTCTTTCTTTCTTTAAGTGTGTTGCCTTTGTCTGGCACTTTACTGTTAGATCCTGTGTTGGCCTTGCGCCCACAAGAACCATTAATTTGTGTGATGACATTAGTTTGACGTCCGGCCAAAGAAATACTGTTGTTTATTGTTTCACACTAATTACATTTTAACCGATGTCACCTTAAGATTGTTTGATGATTGTTTGGTATACATGGGATAATAAATAGTTGCCGTACCGTTTAAGCATCCAGCAACTCGGGCCTTTCATTGCCATGACAACCAAACGTAGGATGCTGAAACAATGAATAGATGAGGGAAAATATTTCCTTGATGCTGCTGTTATGATCATAACACATTATCATTCAGGGTCACTGTTGTTGCTGGGTGGCATTGTGCATGTTATACTGGAACTTATAGCAGACATTCATTTTGTGTGGTCAGTTAAATCACAATGCAGACTTAAAGCCCTCAATCTCTTTTTTTTTATATATTCTAAGACAATTTTTGTCTTAGAATATTAATAATGAATAGCCATCAACACCATTGTACTATGTATGCAAACCCTCTGCCCTGCATGTTTTAGATGCAAAACCAGCACACCTGATTCAAATGAATGGGTTGTTAGAAGCCTGATAACGAGCCATTCATTAGAATTAGGTGTGTTGGAGCAGGGACACATCTAAGATGTCCTCACGTACACTGCTATACACTGGCTATATTTAACTAACCTTTTCTGCGCGAATTGGCCTTTCATCCACATTTAAACGGTGCATCCGATCACTAAAACCTTGAGTTTTGGGCTTGTAACGTCAGTTTGTGAGCCGGTCTTTTGTTTGATGTGCGCTGTTCTCAGAGAGAATACAACTTAACAGAGATGTTCCAACAGATGAAACTTCCATCTTCGATTTTTTGAAAGGAGGGGGGCGACTTTTCTCAGACCAGAAGCGTTGCATTTGTGCTTCTATTGAAATGCATTGTAATGCTCAATCTTTCTATAATTCTAAACTCTTTGGTTTACATGCGTGATGTTTGAGCAATGGAGGACGTAGGCAAAAACTGTTGGTATTAACTTCGCTAACGGGACTTTCTACATGTTTGCATACAGTTGCTATCCAACTATAATGACGAGCAGAGGTTCAGAGTGCACTATGAAGGTCACTGACAACATTTCAGAACCAGTGCAGGCTTCTGATTGGCCAAAACAGCTTTAAAGTTTAGGTGTATATAGCCGGCTGCTGGCTTGGCATGCTCTTGACAGGTTTACAGCGTATTTTAGCGTTTCCGTGTGGACTGTATATTTTGCTGCTGTGCTTTATTTTTTATTAAACAAATTAGAAAAACCCGTCTTAAAATTTAGCAGTGTGCGTGTGGAGTCTAAAACATGCAGGACAGTGGGTCCCCAGGGTCAGCATTCCCCACCCCTGAACTAGATTGATTTTGACCTTATTAATAATGACAAAAATTAGTGTTAGGTCCTAAAAGATCAATAAAGCTTTTCTGTGTGTGTGTGTTGAAACTGTTAATCTCTTCATGCTTGTTTTTTTTTTTTCAGGTCTGTCGCGCATAGTGCAGCTGGACCTAGACCTGAAATACAGAATCAACATCAGGGATCTCTTCCAGGAGTTTGATCACTTCACCCCGGGAGCTGTCATTGGCATTGCCAGAGAGATGCAACCAGTCTACAGGTGATGCATACATATGTAGCACAAAACAAACATTCATCAAGTCCCAAGTGCTGATTTATGGAGCACTGGGACATTGTAATAATCCCCCTTCAGGGACATCTTTCTGCATTTCACAACAGCAGAATAAAGCGCTGCTTTGTAATGTTTTCTTTGGTGTTGAAATTGTGACATTGTGTCCTGAAACGGTACCTCCCTTTAGGGGGTACTGTCTTCTCCTCTCTCCCACACAATTTTCTCATTTGTCTGCAGGGTGACTAAATATACATTTCACCATCTGCAGAAATGTTTGATCTGCCTGCCTTAGTAGTATTCAAACACAGGCCCCTTTCTCACTTCAAGAAATCTGTGAGGAAGTGTTTCTGGATGTTTCTCACAGTTTTGTACTTAGCAACAAGATGATTGAGGAGGACATTACATGTCTTTTCTCTCCTTGACCTCCAGTCAAACATCTACCTGCAATGTTGTAGGACGGAGTGATGGTATATGGTGATTCTTTTTCAAAGACGGCTTATTTGTGGCTCTGAGGGCCTGTTAGTGTGAGCTGCGTCTGCCATTAATGTCACGGGGCACTCGCTAAAAGCTCAGCGGAGATGGCACCTTTGATTTATGAGAGCTCCCCGATGTCTGGTGTTCATCACAGTGACAATGACAGGAGGTGTGTGTGTGTGTGTGTGTGTGTGTGTGTCAGGACGTTTTGATATAAAGGTGGGAATAGAAGTGTGTGTGTGCTGGGGGGGGTGGAAGGTAGCTAGTGACTGGAATTGGAACCACAAGGCTTGCTAGCTGTCAAGGAAACGTGTTGTGTGACATTGTGAAGGTCGGTATGTTTTTTTGGGGTGGTGACTACAACAACAGGAAGCCATGCAACCTATTCTTAATGGCTCCCTAAATTTCACTACCTCTGTTCACCACATGCTAAAAGCCGGATGCATTTGTAATTCATTGTAGAAAATCAGTTTTCTTAGTTCTGCTAATGACTCGTCTGTGTCAGTTGTGGGGTTTTCAGCAGTGAGAGGAAAGATGTTATTGGCACTGGGGCTTCAACGGCGTCACATCGTCCCTGCATGTTGCGTCATGCAACTCCTCTATAATTGTGGAGGTTGACAACACACAAGCACACACTTCAGAAAAGAAACACCTGCAAGTAACACTGTTTAGATAAATAGGGAATGAGAGAATGGATATTGGGATGCTGCACATATGATACAAAGAATTTCAGAACCGTCAACAAATTTGCCACAGAAAATCCAATGTTAGTTAATTAGCAGATCTAAATCTGAACACAAATTATATTTTTAAGTATTCAGCCTCTTTAAATGAAAATGAAGAGAAATGGAAACATTTGACCAGTATTTTGTTCATCCATCCATCATGCTTTTGAGGAGACAAAAGTGCAGTTGATGCATGCAGGGAGAGTAAAAATACACACCCACTGGAGGCAAACGCAATTGGTGCAAGTATATGTACTTTACCTAGATAAAAACATGATACATTTCAAAATATCAAAATAATATTTTAGCACCTTATGTCAACCAGTCAACACACGTAAGCATAATAGTGTCATCACAGTTTTCCCATTCTTCCTGCTAATGCCTCACGTCTTAATGCTTGTACACAACATGAGCTCCAACACAAGGAAAACAAGACTATGGAACGCTCTCCCTCTAGACCTGAGAGCCTTAGATTCTGTGGCCGCTTTTAAAAAACAGCTCAAGACACATCTTTTTCGGCAAGCTTTTAAT
>JAODUH010000019.1:2203095-2218657 GCA_027564835.1 Typhlichthys subterraneus | reverse complement strand
AGAGAGAGAGTGGGAGGGAGAGAGAGAGAGAGAGAGGGAGAGAGAGGGAGAGAGAGGGAGAGAGAGAGAGGGAGAGAGAGGGAGGGAGAGAGAGAGAGAGACCTTCAAACAAGCCCTTAATTGGCACAATGTTTGTGATTTTGCCCCCTTTTGTTTTTTTGTTTTTTTTAAATTGTGTAAATAATTTGACTAAACAATATAAAAAAAACAATTAATGGCACAAATATCTCCTTACAACAAAAACCTTAAAACCATAAAATATGGTTTAAATTATTATTTCTTATTAAGGAGTAGTGAGGAAGAGAGGGGGGGGGGAGAGATGCGAAGAGAAAGAGAGAGGGGCAGAGAGAGGGGGGGTGTGGAGGCAGGGTGGTTTGAGGCTTCTGAGACGGGACCACCTGCGTCGCTCTCTTTGCCTGGAGATTATGCGGGTGCACAATGAGGCGCGGGGAGGAGGCTCGGGGCGCCACGGAGAGCCCGGCATCAGCAGAGTGAGTGGCGTGGAAAGGGGAGTTGGCGTGAGTGCCAGCGGCTTCTGCCACATGCTGCGCACACACACACACACTCTGAGAATGTTCTCCAGCTCTTCTTCCTATCCTCCTGTTGAATCGCTCTCCCCCACCACGAGGTATGGCTGCCACGAGGTACATACAGAACAGGCTGGACGGGCTCACACACACACACACACGTACACAGAGAGTCACGTTACCATGCAGGTATAGACACAAATACACACACACACTCTCACCCATACCTACACACGCACACACACGCACAGGCAAGTATGTCAGTTCAAGGTTTAAGCACTTATACAGTGATGACATGGAATTATGGGAAATCATCCCAAAAAGGATCCTGCTACAAGCCCAACAGTGAGAGCCCGGCGTAGGGTTGAGAGCGAGTGTAGTCGCAGTTTGACACACTTGTGTGATCAAGTGATGTTTCGCAGAGCTTTTCCCACGTGTGTTGATTCTGCTATTGAAGTGTAAAGTTGTCCTAATCTTCCTGATTCAACATTTTCTTCTGACGTCATCATGCTGGTGGCGTTCATTTTCTTATCTGATGTTTCCCGTTTTTCATCGTCCAGGGAAGCTCTGAGCTCTTCTAACGTTAACTGTTTTTGCTGCTTAGTTAAGTGCCATGTGACCTGAGCACTCGTTGGTTTATATATTGGCTAATTTCAGGCATTTGGGATCTTGTGAGGATCTCCATCCTGTGTCGGTGATAGATGGATAGATATCCATTGTGCTAAAAAGTTGCATTGTCGTCAAAAACTACAACAAAAGATAGGTGGAGACATTTGACTCTTTTTTTTCTTTTTCCATTCTGCTATTTAATTACAATTCATCAAGTGGTGTCTTTAGTGAACACGGTACATTTAGGAAAGCTCTATTGTACATGCTGCTGTGGATGTCACAATTAATCACTGGTTAGGTCGCCTGATTTTAGAGCATTGTCATTGGTCAAGATGAATAGCATTTTGGGGTTAATTATTATATTGGGTGGAAGTTTGAACCTTGCCTGACCATTCCCTTCCAAATCCTCCCGTCTTCCCGTCTCCAGGTCTCCCGGTCCCAATTCACTCCCAGCAGCCTTTAGGACTAATCATTATCTAGCTCCTTTGGTCTTTCTGCTGATGCAGGCAATTAGCGGAGCTGGGCGGCCATCTTGGCCAGGGTCTGGGTGTTGCCACTTTTGACAGAGCGGCCCCCACATCTCGGCCCCCCTGCCCCCTCGCAACCAACAAGTGGCTAGAGACCTGCTGGGAGTCTGCGTCTCCGCAGCGCCAGGTGAAGGGCACAACAGAGAGAGTGAAATAAAGGGAGTAAAATGCAGGAGCGGGCCCGTGCTTCTCATGGCTCAATGGAGGTTTAGAGATATTCACTGTGGGGACTCCTTCATTCTTTTGCGGAGGTGTGGAAGCCGAGGGCTTGGCGTGGCTCTGAGCTGGCGTCCCTCACAGCTGCAGCCAGGGACCACGCTGACATTCTAATCGTAACCGGGCAGCGCTGGACGCTTTGTGCCCAGCGGTGGGAGAACAGGCGCTGGGGCTCCCGCCGCTCACGCTCCCCTTTGTCCCCGCTGGAAGGTGCTGCAGCCTTGGATTAAAGCGGACCACAATAGAGGCTGGCCCCCCCACACAACCAACGCTATGTGGAGCTGTGTGTGGGGAGGCTGGCATAGCTGAAGGTGGAGTTCCTGGAGGACTGGAAGTCCTGTGTGTGCATGTCCCTATGAGTGCTTGGACCCAATACATAAGCAGCGACAGGGCCAGCAATTGGGTCCAACAGCGTTGCAGTTGTAAAAAGGTTGGATTTAAAAATGATCAGTAGGAGTGGTCTGACCAGGTGACCAGGAGACATGTTTGGTTTTATTTGACACCAAACTAGCACTGGGCCACCTGGTTTTGACTGACACACACTATACTGTGTCCTAACACACATTTAGGAGCAAACGTACCTGCAGGCCTTATATAAACCACCTTACGCCCAATGAAATAGTCTGCGTCAGCTCTAAACTGGAAAATAGATCCCTTTGTGTTTGTGTGCAGTGTCTGAGCATGCAAGCGTGGCTACACCCATGTAGCTATGTGTGTATGCCACATGCACACTGGCTACAAATGTGCATGTGCACCTAGAGGTCAACCCTTAAGGTGAAAGAGCTGTTAATAACTATTACATGACTGCAATTCATAACCTACAAATGTGAGGTAACAATTGTTACCCATTTTATTGATTATAATAACCAATCATCCCTTTTAAAATCTGTGATACACACACACACATGCATGTCATTTAATTTGGTTAAATTCACTTATATGGATGGTTGTAATGTGTTTCTCTGACTGTACTATGATTTGCAATGTTTAGTGGAGTGTCTGCTGTTGTTCATGCAATGTGTTCGCTACATAGTGGAGCGTCAGGTCAGTCTGTCTGTCTTGTAATTTTTAATTTGAAAGCTAGGCGTGTGCATTTGAATGGTATGTGGATATAAATAGATGCAATATAAACACCCACTCTATACTGCTCAGTGTCCTCATTCACACCCTATGACAAATCAGCGATTTTAACTGATGCTACTCTTCAAACAGAGCCTCTCGGAGCCATCTGGGCAGTAGACACTGACACTGACGGAGTGTGTTGTCACGTCCATGACCCTGCATTCCTCCTCTCCCGCACACGCCTCACACACACACACACACACATATACTCTTTCAGATCTTCAGCGCTCAGGCCCCCCGCCATCATGTAATAAATGTTCATCGCCTTAATCAATTTGCAATGCTTGGGGAGTATCTCTCTTGATTTAGTCTGGATGGAGAGAGAGAGGGAGAGAGGGAGAGAGAGAGAGGGAGAGAGAGAGAGAGGGAGATAGGGAAAGAGAGGGAGAGAGAGGAGAGGAGATGGTACCCTGAGAATGTGGTGGAGGCACATAGCAGCAGCAGTAGGGTGCAGGGGGTCTATTAGAGAGAAGGTTTCCCGTGGTGTGAATAGCATTCATGGGCTGACAGAGCGGTCATGGAGGATAGGCCATGGGTCTTCTTCTGTGTGGAGATGGAGCTGACTCATTCTCCTCGTGGCCTTTCTTCCAGATGCACCTCGCCAAGGGCCTCTTTTGTGCCCTAGCAGCAGGACCCCGGAATGGCAGCTCAACTCTGACCACATAACACCCCCCCCCCCCCCAATCCCCTCCTTCCCCTCCGGTCCAGTCCACAGGCACATATGTCCAACCCTCCTTCTCCTTTACCCCTTCGTTCACCTCCCTTCCCCCCCGCTGTGCGTTTGTGAGCAAGATAAAAGTATGTGTAATAAAAGCGGAAGTAAATCAGTATTTTGTGTTGTTATTTTTTTTGTGTCATTTATGGTTCCCGACGATAGTTTTGTCTTCCTCGTCGGCAAACCCTCCTAAATCCATAGGGTTCCGTGTATCTTCTGGACAGGCAGCCATTACAGTTGATATAGTATACAATATGAATACTCTTTCTTGGAACCTGAATGTAATTCAAAGCAGAAGGAAGTGTTGTGCATTAGGCACGGAGATGCTGCATCCATTTAGGCATTGCCTCAGGTTCCCAGACTGCTCTGCGAATGCATTTCATTCTCAATTCCTTCTTGGATGCGTTTGATTCTTTCTTTTCTGTTTCCCCATAGTAACTAGAGCATTTTTCCCCAGTGGGTGGTTAGTGGGACCACGGGGGCCGCAGAAGGACGCTACCCACTTAGCACGCCGCTAATCGAATAACTGCCTCAGCGTGGTGCCAAGTCTGAGTGTCTCCCCATAGGGGAGCTTGACCGGAGGCTACAGGTACCTTTCATGGCCGCCTGGCAGGCCAGCACCCGGCCCCGTACCCCCGCTGTTAGAAATTTGTCGTCCCCCTCTGTGTGTCTTTCTCCGAGTGTCAGACGCTGGGCCCCTGAAGAGAGATTTGTTGATATGATAACTTGATTAGGTCCCAGGATGGATGCCACGGTGGCAGGGAGCTAGTCAACAGCACCCAGGGAGGCACCTGCCCTTGGCTAATCACTCTCACCGCCATGCAGAGCAGTGGTGGACGGAAGGCTGGAGGTCAGTAGATCTTGATAAATAGTGCCACTTGATATATGCACAGAATTGTTGCTTTGGAACTTTGACCAGCCGCTATGGCATTGCACAGTTTCTTCTACTGTACTAAGTATTATCAGCTCACGCTTCCCTATCCAGAGTAACCTACTCTGTTGCTATCTAGACGGGTATTAAACAAGTCACGCTGTTCCGTACAGCAGCCATATTAATCTACATACACTTTACACTTTCTGTAAGTAATTTCAGGAATAATGAAGGGTAATAAATGAATGAGGTGATGTTAGCTCTACTCTGTGACCTGTTGTAAAAATCATTTAGAGAACAATGATTGATTTATATGGCTTAGAAGATGCGAGATATATTGTATGTGAAGCTTTTGTAGGCTATGGTGGCTAGATAAATGTAATCCTTAAGTGTTTGTGCATCCTCCCTTGAGAACATTTTAATTTTATTTTAATGTGCCAATGCCTTAAGGCTAACTATATAATGGCATCATGCTATTGTGACAGCATTCTGTCACGTGAGGCCGCTCTAGTTCTCATTATCCTTTTTGTTGAGGGCCACTACGCTTTCTCATTTGTGAAATGACCATAATCCCTACCAGATCTTTGTGATCTTGCTCAGTATGTTGTTGTGATGTTATTCACTGCAGTTCAGCTGGAGTTCACAGGTGAAATGAGATGTTCTGAATACCTCCAGGGTTTCATTAGCTGGGGACCAGAGGGGCTCTCAAACAACCTGCACCAGTTTCCATCGCTGCCAGGAGAGCCGCAAAACACTTGGGACACACAGTACCTACTCTGTCTGTCCGAGGGTTATTTGCAGCTTGGTCGGCTGGGGCCACTCAAGTCAATTAAGTTCACATCTCTGCTTTGGCCAAACAAGGGATTGTGATGATATGAGGAGCGCTAAAGACCAAACAGGAGCCTCCCCTTCCCAGCCCAGGCTTTGAGGAGCAGCAAAAAGGACACCAAACAAAGGGCGGCCCCTCTGTGTCTCAATGACTCCTGTCTTTGTTGCCTTCGCGGGCCCCATAAAGGAAGAGGGACGCTCTTGTTTGCCCAGGAGGTGGTTTAATGGCCCCGGGCAGAACAATGGTGGCACATTCAAGCCGGCCAGCGGGGCTCATTATGAGGGGCCGTCCCAAAGCGTCAGGTCCCTGGACATTCCCACTGGAGCCCTGGCTGAATGGTGGAGATGGGCGGGGAGGCCATCCAGTTTGGAGAAAGGGGACCATTGAGGTGACAAGCAGGTTCCATCTGCCCCAGCGCCTCCTCACCTTGCATCCCGACAGTTAGGGGCCTCTCCAAGCACAAAGGGTAAATTTAGTGTGTCGGGATGGCTTAAAACGCTCACTTTAGAAGAGACCTTTGAGGGAAATACCAACACCGTAGACCAAGGAGTGGAGCATTCAGCCTCTCCTGCCCCCTCCCCATTGACTGAGTTCCTATTCCTTTCACTGCTTTTCTTTATTTGGAACCATTCAAATCCCTCTTCTCTCATCTCCCAAACTCTTCGGTGCAAGCTATTTTTCCCATACCTTGCAAAGGGGCGGATGACAAGAATTAAGTTAGTTCTGGCCCAGCCCAGAGGTTTTGTCCCCACTGAGGCATGGCAGGTATCTGTGGCCATGATGAGATGGATCATCAATCACTAGCCAACCCTCTCTTATGATGTGACACAGCACCAAAGACTTCAGCGTTTAATAGATGGCAATGAATTCCTGCTGCATCCAGTTTCACTATAAGCACATACGACACAGTTACCTAAATGGTACAAAGACTGACCAATCCTGTGAATTACATTGGTCTGACGCTACAAAGTTGCTAACCAAATGTATGTATTTATGTCTGGAGAAATAAATTAATTGTATTAAATTTATTTTGAGAGAAAGCTGTGTCTCTATAATTTGCCTGCTTGCACTTTGTAAACGTAGGTTTTACAAGTTAATACATTTGTGAAATTCACAAAAGCAGGCACAATATATTCACAGTCTGCAACTTTAATGTTATAAATGTCACAAAATAACTGTATTTAACTAAGTTAACTGAAGTAGTGCACACATTCTCAACACGGCATTGCCCTACTGAAAATTCATTCATTGGGACTACCCCTGCTCGGGTGTAACAACATGATAGTTCTTGAGGGATATCTAAATATTTCTTTATTCCCTCTACAAAACAATGTCATATTTTACACAACCCTAGTGGCTCCATAAGGGGGGAAATCACCGCATGGCATTTAGAAGGGGAAGTTTGTCACAAGGGGACATAAAATGTTGACTGTTCCGTTATGTTCAAATAAAATCTACTTATACATAGTTCACCCAAATGTCTAGGTCAAAGAAAGAAAGCAGTCTATCTGGATTTATATGTAATATATCTGTAATGACAGAACATCAGATACATTCAATTGATTTATTTCATTGACATTTATGAAGAATTCTACAAAGAACTGTTCTTTCAGCTAGAACAACATTCCCCAGCTGTTGTGGGACATAAATGCATGTGTTGAATGTCATATTCAGACTATATCACATAGTATTATTGTCCATTATCGCTGTCCAATCATGTCTCACCTGCTCTGAAGTATCAGAGCAGGTGGTCATGCTCCAGTAATGTTGGTTTTCACTTGCTAAACAAATAAGAATTAGTACTTAAAGTCTCAAAGGACCATTCGAGAACCTACAGTGTATCTAATATTCTCTCATGTATGTTGTTCTTGCTTCTTATTAATTGTGTTCTGGGACATTTTGGCATCTTTCTGCCATAGACTGCTTAGTGTCAGTGCCGGTTTCTTCTTCCAGAGCTCCTGTCTGCTGCTTGTAATGTTGGTTTTCAAGGAATTAAAATCCAATTCCAGCATAGTATTCATTGTACTCAGGTCATAATTTAAATTCCTAGAACTTTCAATAGATATAAATTGTGTTTGAATCCTAAATCCCTCAGAGCTGGATTAATGTCTGTGTCTTTGAGACATATGACATTATATAATCTCTCATTAGTCTAGCGGTAGCTCTTGAACAATGTCTAATCTATTCAGCTGTGAATATTTCATGGCCCTTAATTGATAAAAACGATGATTAAGTGCTCAGTAATAATGCTTCTCAGGGCCATTCAGCGCCGGGCCATGGGAACAGCGGTAGCAAAGGAATGGACACAATCGTCCCTGTCGAAGGGCACATGTGTAGGCTTGAGAAATGCTGAGAGACGAGACCTTCATGGTCGCAACACCACTCATAGCCTCACAGTCTCTTAGCCTCTAGAACCGCATCTCCCAGACACCCTGCTGAGCAGCCAGCGCTAGGTCAGCTCAGCAGGGGATGTGGGTGGTGGGTACTCCCCATGGAGGGCCAGACTGCACCCATGTTGCGCCAGGCTTTGTGTGTGTATTTGTGTGTCTGTGTGCCTGTGTGTGAATGCAAGGTGTGTGTCATTTTGCTTCTATTCACAATTCTATGCATTCTGTGTTTGCATTCACACCTCGACTTAGAGTGTTCATTAGCTTGCTATTGCACACCCGTACAGCTGCTTGTTTGTTTATGTTGCTAATGTTTGCATGATTGTGTATGATGTCACACACCGACTTGCTGCTACGTGAGTGTGAATCTTGATGCATTCCTCGCCATTAGGACATCTCTGTGAGTGGGAGGAAGGCATTCTCAACCAGATGCCTTGGCTCCCAGAAGTCTTAGCGGGGTGCCGGGGAAGTCCCGCTGTGGTAACATATAGAAAACATGGACTCCCCCCATAGAGCCTAATGATGGAACGCATCTGTCATTCTGTGGGCCTCGCTTGACGTGCGAGCGGCCTGTTCATGGTGGCATATCTACGGTGACAGAATCTGTATGGTAGGGGTGCTTTATCAGGCACTGTTGGAGTCTGTGTTCCTTCTCAGCGGTGGTGTTAGGGAACATTCAGGTGGTGTATGTGTTGTTATCATAGGTTATGGTGCCTTTAAAAGGCTATTAATTATACTGTGCAGATTATTGCTCATTGATCCATAATAAGAAATAATAGTTTATATATAGTAGTTATATATTTGTTAATAGTTTAATATTTGGTTCAGCTTTTTGTGTTTTCTGCAAAACCTGAAGAAATGACATTGGCCATTATTTTAGGAAGGTGACGAAATACAACACTGCATAGCATGTGTTATGAAAGTAGCTACAAATAGAAATTGAGCAACAAATAAGTTACAATTCAGAACTTCCTCACATAAACCGTAATAATAACGTGCCATGGCAGGCCATAATAAAAAAAGCACTGGTTTACCTGTGGCTACAATTCTTTTATTACAAATGTTTATGAATAAATAATAACATAGCGATTATTATAAGATACAGCTCTATACGGCTTCATGCCACTATTTTGTTCAAACTTCAGGCAGAGATTTGGCTACAAGACTTCCTTGTAACACTAATGCAATCTTAACACAACACAGTGTTACGTTTGTTAACATTACCGGTAATAAAACAATGAAATTATAATTTCATTTATCTGAGGTTTACACTGATACTTTCTTGCATGTTTCTTTCTTAATGCTGCCTTCATCAAACATGTACTTGGACTACAGAAAATAGGTTCCACTGTTGTCATGTGGCATCAGTGGTTTGTTATGATTGCTTCATATGTGGATGTATAATTTATTGTCTCTACCTTTGTGATTTACAGTATTCATACACTCTAATGGTTTACTGGATCATTAGAGGATCATATTCTGTGTCACATTATGTATTATTGTTAATTGTGACTAATAATGTCACAAATAATTATGCACTTCAGTAAATTGTAGATGGGTTACATTGAAACTTGTATCCAGTACATTTTCAGGGTTCAACACTATTCATATTTGTATTTATACTGAAGCATAAAACACAGCCTTGAGTGTCTGTGATAAGTGTTGTTTTACAGATGCTCACATGGTGAATCAGACCAGCGAGGGTGGCAGGTGTCCTTTGAAATCAGCCCCCGATCAGTGTATCAGCAACCAAAAAGAGGCTGTTTTTGGAAAGACTGCACTTCAGCGATGAGACTTTCCTTGCACACAGAGGACATCAGAGGTCGCGCTGCACTGACCTGCCAGCCTACGTCTAACCATCTTCGCTTTCAACAGTCTCCATCACTTGGAGCTATGCGTTGCTGAAAGATTATATAATCACTAATGCAGTTCTGGAGTTACAGTACACCAGAACATGAAGCAAGCAGGGAAGAATGAGAACAGAATATTAGCAGCAGCAGCACATGCTGGCCACAGATGATTCCAGCGTTGTCTTGGACATGAAAGATGAATTCACTCCCTTATTCTTTCTCCTCTCTCTCTCTCTCTCTCTCTCTCTGTCTCTCTGTCTCTTTATCGCCCTCGCGCTCGGTTTGTGGAGAGCGAGTGATGCTTCGCTTGCCTCCAGCCAGGAGGTAAAACTGAACTGTGGAGCCAGGCTGCCAAATGATGAAAGCCTCTGGCACCCTGGGACACTGTGAGCCTGGACCAAGAGCTCAGAGCGAGAGAAAACACTTGCTTTTCAACCCAACATTTTTTTCCTATTGCTTTTCCTTTTCTTTTTTTTTTTTTATTAAAGTGTCAGGGTGAGCAGTTTTTGTGGTTGTGCACGCGGGCAGCCTTCAAGAAAACATCTCTCCTGGGAAGTGAATGGATGGATGGATGGATGGATGGATGGATGTATGGTGGAGGGCACATGGCAATAGGCCCAGGAAGCATGTGTGTGTGTGTCTGTACTAGAGTTTGTGTATTTCAGCATGTTGTACAGTGTTCCTTTGTATAATGGAATAGTATCTTTGTGTAAGGGAATGCTGGGAAGTCCCACCCACAGCCTAAATCACCACTATCTTGGACAAGCAAATGGTTGACCCGTGCTTTGTAGTGCTGGATGATTGACAGATGGAGAATGATTAGGTGTTTAACACAATTATTGTAACACATATGTAATAAAAACGTAATGTAATACAAAATTATTATTTACATAAGTACATTGATATTATAAAAAAGTTGTAAATAGCACGAATACATTACCTCAATACATACAAATGTAATTTATATTCTTTGTTGTTTATGTAGCCTAACATGTGGAGTGAGTGCTGGTGCAGACCAAACAAAATATGAAACCAGGGAAAAAAATAAACGGACAAGGTCAAGTAGTAGCTGTAACAAGGTCAAGTAGTAGCTGTAGCACAAACCAATACGCTTGACAACCAAGCATAAAAAAATGTATATATCCCCCAGTGACCACAGGTGCATAGGCTATGACTGGGTAATGAGAGTCCAGTGTGTACAGTAGCCTATGTTGGGCTGCAGGCCCATTGTTTGTTCACCGGCCAATAGAACGAGAGCAGAAAATGCAATCCCTGGGTGCCAGGGATTATACAGTATATATATATACATATATATACACACAGTATATACATATACAATACAGTATATTTTCTTGAGAAAGAGAAGTGACCACTTATTTTGCTTCATAATAACTAGCCAGTAACAGAACTAACAAAATCAAGACATTACATATAATAGTAATACTAATACTAATACTAATAATAATATGAATAATATGAATATGAATATGAATATGAATACATTCAACTTATATAGCGCTTTTCTGAGTACTCAAAGCCTCGTTACAAAGTGAGAGTATATACTGTGTACACAGTATACTGTATATATACTCTATTATGTAAACATTTTATTTAATTTGAAAATCACTGAATATAATGTTTTATATTTAAAGTTAAAATTAATCTGGAATAACTGGAAGATTTTTGCTCCAAGGCTAAACTTTTAATTAGAGCATTGGCTCACCTCCAGAAATCAGATGTGTGCGTATTATCAAATCCAAACTGTCATTTTTTGACAACAGCCACAACCAGCTTGCATAGATATGAGCCTGACTGTCCAATTGCATGCGTTATTCATGACTCGACCATTCAAAGTGAATGAGATATCTAGACTACCAAACTGAATTGGTAGTCTGTCACATCTGTGTTTATTCTTGCTGCAGCTTGTACCAAGGTGTCTGTGCTGTGAGACAGTGCAAGCAGTCTTACGGGGTGTTCACACAGGAAGCAAAGTGAAATTTCGCCTTGCTTTACTCGCGCGAATGTATCCGCTGGAATATTTGGTTTTACTCGCATCAAATCGCATTATTCGTGTGAATAAACACAACCCGCGAATATTCCAAGTACCTAGATATCAATGATTTTTAAATTCAGTTGCGCTAATGCTAGCGCTAACTTGGTAAAGTACGACCGATGGCTGGAATCAATTAAGATCACATGTTCAGTACATACTGTACCAACTTTTTCCCCAACTCTCCTCCAAGCGATCTCTTTTCTCACCCGATCTCTATATTCGTGTACTTTGATGTTGTACAGCTCCGGATGCCCACCTACTATTAAAGTATCCTCCTCCTTACGGTAGTGACGTCCTAGCAGTCTCAATGCTGATAGGCTTTCGCGACACAGCTTCATGCAAATTTGATGCGAATTAGCGAAGGTTAGGGAATAGGCGAATGAAGCGATTTCTGCGTGTTTGCGCCATTCGCATCACGTCTTTCGCGTCATTCGCCCCTCCCAGAGCGAATTCGCGTATAGTCGCGTCTGTGCATTGACTTTGTATATAATCGCGCCACCAAAAAAAAATCACTTCGCTTCCTGTGTGAACGCCCCATTAATGATATGAAAATCAATGAACCACTTCATAATTTGCATACTATCTACCACTTTATTGGTCATTCAGGCCAATGGTGCACAGTATTATGTATTTTAATAAGGCCACACAAAGCTTATGAACTGCACTGTAGAAGTTGCAGAATTAATTCACTTTAAAAAAACAAATGTGTCTAAGAATGCAGAAAGCAGTAATTCCTTTATTGCATGTTTGCCCATATGTATATGCTGAATATTACAGTACTGTATATTTGTTGTGTTACTGTAATTCTAAGATAGTTCCAACCTGGGAGTATAACTGAATAGCCCTGAAGAAATGAAAGTGTATCGATGCTTGAAGCACCCCCCCCCCACACACCCCCACCCACCCCCACCCCCACCCCCCCCACCCCCCCCACCCCCGGGAAAAGACAACCTTGCAACCCCCAAGCCAATTTGACCTTTGAGACCCCTGTGTGTGTGTGTTACAGTGGAAGTGCTTGGTTTCCAGGTCAGGCCTATATGTGGCTGCAGCCCCATGCCAAAATGCTCCTCTCCTCCATAATCCCATCTCCACCAGCCAGGGAAATGTGATGCAAGGTGTCAGCAACACCATCAAGATTTGTTGTTTTCTTTTTTTCTCTAGTTCCTTCTCTGCCTTTACAGTTAAGATACTCCCTTCAAAATTCCATCCATGGGTGTAATCTTGGATCTTACACCATTGCTTCTATTCATCACACTTCATCTCTCAGCCTTGTGTGAAGAAGATGTGAAGGGAAAGAGCCCCTGTGTGTGTGTGTGTGCGTGCGTGCGTGCGTGCGTGCTTCAAGGAGAATGTCGCTTCTATCACAATCAGACAGGGGCCTTCGATTTGGGAGTTGGAGAAGAACAGTATACCTTCCCCTCCGTGCATTGCATTTGTTCATGTATGTGTGTGCGCTTGATATTGTGTATCTGTGCTGTGTACACGCGTCTGTCTGGCAGCATGTGCTTACAGTGTGTGTGTGCATGCGTGTGTGTGTGTGTGTGTGTGTCTGTGTGTGCGTGCATGCGTGCGCGCAACATGAATCCTTGCTATCAGAGCTGTGAAAGAAAAAGGCCTAGAGCCGTGGCCAGGGTCCAGGTCCAGTAGAATCAGTCTCATATGTGGAGGCTGGCTGAGAGCCCACGTGGGTGTGTGTGTGTGTGTGTGTGTGCGTGTGTGTGTGTGTGTGTTGAGAGGGCAGCTGTAATGCAGGCCTGTTTATGTAGTACTCTGTGTCAGAGGGGAGGCCTAAATTGGAGCCATGCTGCAGGGGATTAGGCATGGGAGCTGTGTGAGCTGCCCAGGGAGGAGGTCTGGAGGCAGGCTGACATGGAAGAGGTGGAGGTGGAATGTGAGGAACAGGCCCCCTGCTGTCAGCCCCTGTCTCTCGCGCACATGTGTGCACACACACACACAGGCACACACACACAGGCACACACACAGGCACACACACAGGCACACGCACACATATGCAGACAGACAGACACTTTGAGATGCAGTCAGATAGGCAGGCAGTGGGGAGAGGAAGGTCTGAAGACACACAGTGAAGAAGGCAGTGAGACATTTAGTGAGACAGGCAGACAGACAGACAGACAGACAGACAGACAGGGAGCAGAGGCCAGGCAGGATCCGTGCCGGGCCCTCCATGTGTGGCGGATGTTTTCCACGAGCAGAACAGCCAGCTTGGCCACAGCTGTCCAAACCACAGGCCCTGGGAGAGAGGAAGGGGGGTAGCAGGCTTGGGGGGGAGGAGGGGGGAGGAGGGGTGATGGGGGGTGGCGGGCTTGGCAAAGGTCAGACAGGCTGAGGCGGCCGGGAGTGTGGGAACTGTCCGGGAAGGCATGTGCAAAATGCTCTGAGACCAGGTATCACTTTACAGCCAGACCGCCCTGAGCACAGGGGGCTGCCTGCCTGCCTGTGTGTGTGTGTGTGTGTGTGTGTGTGTGTGTGTGTTTTTGCGTGCGTGTGCGTGCGTGCGTGTGCTTGTGTGTGTGTGCGTAGCTGCATTATTGAGGGAATAGGGATTGGGAGAGGGAGCATTAGAGATATGTAAAGACAGTAATGGAGTAAAGACGTTGCATATATGCATACAAGCCATAGTTAAATAATTTGTACACATGACATACTGTTCATGTCAGCGTGTGCAGACTGTAGAGGCTTAAGAGGCTTTTCACACGGAAAGCGGCATTCCCGCTCTCCGTCCCGCACCATACCGCCCGCCTCTCATGTGAAAAGCAAATCTACTGCTGAGAGGTAACCATGAGAACACAACAGTAAACAAACCACGTATGAACCAAAATATTAATGTATTAACATTAATATTGTTAATGTTAATATTGTAACATGTATCTCTAAATAAACCTAACCTACTTTATTTACGAATTAAGACAAAATATGTGGTGAATATGATATAGGATGTAATTTGTGCATTGTTCATAATCGTTTTTAAAATAATATCAACTCAAGGCTATGTCCAATAAACATGTCAGTGTATTTCGCGCATTTTCTGTCTGGTGTAGTTAGAAGCTTGTGAAAGGCGAGTAAAAAATTATAATTTTATGACAATCCTGTCAGTTGGTTGAATGTGCTGCTTGCTAGATTCCATGCCTACAAGTCAATGTTTGTCCCGTCACACCACCACCTCAAAAGTTAAATATATTTCATCTCAGAGGCGGGCGGGCATGTTCTTGATTCGTGCACACAAGCGGAAAAGTTCTCGGGACTGTGCCCGCCCGCTATTACACCATCCAACCCGCCCGCCTCTCATTGAAAATGAATTGAACACTAGGGGGACCCGCTTCCCGTAGGAAAAGCCTTTAAGTGAGCACCATGACAGAGAAAAGAGTCCAGGGCACTAATATACTGTATTATTGTGGTTTGAGGTAATGTGTGGCATGTGCTGCTAAACGCCATGCTCACTCTAAATCTCTGCTGAGACCGTCACATATATCTTAGCAAACCAAAGGCAGTCAAATAGCATCACTTTCAAGGTCCGCTATGCTGATGCTATGCCGCCATGCTGATAAAATAATCTGCTGTTTTTACACATCCCTGGTTCTGTAAATGGGAACACAAAGTGGTGCAGACCGCACCACACAATGCTATCCCAGCCATGGAAATGTCCAATTTGGGGAGGAGAGCTTTTGGAGAAACACCCTTTGGCATTGAAGGAAGGGGTGAGTCATGTTTGTTTTGAGTTCAAATATCAACAATATTTCTTCAGGATAGCTGACTCCACCTTTACATTTACATTTACATTTACATTTACGGCATTTGGCAGACGCTTTTATCCAAAGCGACTTACATTTAGTACATT
>JAODUH010000019.1:2179024-2202995 GCA_027564835.1 Typhlichthys subterraneus | reverse complement strand
GTCCCTTCCCCCCCCCCCCCCCCCCCCACTGGCCCCCCCCCCCCCCCCCCCTCCTCTCTTCTTCCCTCCTGAGTATCAGGAATGCTGTGAATGTCCTTATCTTTGCCCATGCAAACACAGCCTCAGCCAGTGTAGAGGTCACATTCCTCTTAGTAGTTCTGTGCAGGCAAACCACGCACTGGCATCCACATTCTCCCTGGTCAAAATGGCTCCTTGCTCTGGACAAGAAAGTAGCCATATTCACTTTGTGAATAAGGTCTGGCAACGCTCCATTGGGAAGTGTTGTTAACAGTTGTTTCCTCCTACTGGGTGTAGACCTCTGGTTAAGTTTAAACCAATTGGACAGCATTTAACCAATTAGCCTTGCTACAGCTAATGGCCTCATCTAGCTCTACCACTATTTCGAAACACGTTTGACTTCATCGTCATCTCACTACCCCATCCTGATTGGTCCGCCAGCAGGGGTGGCTGTGAAAGCACTAATGTGAACAGACTGTAATCGCAGGGAAATGCATTGAGCTGAGAATAATAGTCAGGCAGAGCCAGGCTAACACAAAAGCCCTGTTAGAGTTAACAAGAATCATTCACACAGTCCCAAAGCAGGCTTGTTATCAAAAAACGCACACATGCGCGCACACACACACGCGGTAACTTAAAACAGGCACATGCAGACGCAGTGCGTTTATACAGACAGACAGACAGCCCTCAGACAATCACACTGTAGCCATTGATGCCTCGACACAATCCCCTCTTACAGAGAAACACATGGACCGACTTCCAGTGCTGCGGCTGACATTCTCTCTGCTACACGCATGCCTGTGCATGTCATTATGCGAGACAAGAAGACAACGCGCACAAAAGACGCATGGCCGAGACCCCTCAATACACACATGTGCATCCAATCATGCACGTAACATGCACATCTTTACCCACCCATGGACAGACATGTTCAACAAATGTCAGTTTCCCCCCCCCCCCCCACACACACACCTAATTTAGATTGGATTCAGCAAGCTAACATTACAAAAGAGGCTAGCATCACACAACGGTAGAGCATGCTAGCCTGTTAGCCACAGGGCTAACTGTCACGGTGCTGAAATATCCAGGGATTGCTCAGGTTAACAGAGAGCCCATCTATTATTTAGTAGGGCAGATGTCATTTGCGGCTTGCACTGTGTGACATTAGCTTATTTTCCACCCCTATTTCTTTGCATGAATCACTGTCACTCTCACTGTGTACCTTTTGGCTCACGTCCTCTGATTAATTGTTGACAATTTTCTGGGTGGGGCAGCTTTAGGCTACATGATGTTAGCAAACTGCATTCATGGACTACAGGCATGCTTTCTAACTGGTGAATCTGAGTTCCCACTAAAGGAGATCGGAACACTAGGATTTAATTTCAATTGTTATCACCACAGACCTGCACAGTTGCAGTTGTGGGGAGTGACAGTAGAGAATATGTAATTGTCTGTGTTCATTAGTTATTTGTGTGTGTAAGACAGGAATTGTAAATTCTAACTTAGCTTTGCCATGAGGGCAGCGATTCAACAGCACTAAAGGATGCAGCTGCCAAACAGGAAGCCAGACCTGAAATAGAGATGAGGAGCATTAGGTTTGGTCAGGCAGTGCATGAATATCATTAAATCATACAAACTATGATAATCTGTATTGAATAACTAGAGCTTAGTAGTTTTAGTCTAGTGTCTTGCTCAAGGACACTTGGCATGCATGTTTCTGTGATAATGTTGTGTTGGAATAGGCTCATCTTATTAAGATTTGTTCTGATTCCTGTTTTCTCCTTCCTGTAATGAAGTGCTTCCTGTTTCAAGGCCTCAGCATAACCTCAGACAGCTATGGCTATGGTATTGCTAGTGCTATCAAGCACTAAATGAGTATAGTGGGTGGGTGGTGAAAGTGGTGAAAGCAAACATCTATCTTAAGCACTTGTGGAAAACAGGCAGCACACAGACGAGTTGTTGGCAGAAATGTTACTAAACACTATGGGAAAACTCCTTCCTGTAAGCCTCGTCTTGTAACTGCTATCAGAGGGAACGGCAGGATACCCCTGCCTGAATAGAATAACCTAGTTCCTCTTTATAATATTAGCTCATAACAAGTATCTCCTGAGGACCAAACAATGTTGAACTGTATTTACCCTCATAAGCCCATGCTCAAGAATGGGTAAACTTAGTTATAAACATTGTTATTTGATATTGGACTTTTTTTTTAAATATTTTAAATAGTTTGTTTATAGTAAGCAATGCATATTGTTAATGTTTTTCTTTATGCCAAAGCTGATTCATAGTTTGTGTGTGCATGAAGGGGATGAATAACTGGCTCTCTTTTTCCACCTTTTTGTGAGCACAGCTATATATTTTAATACTTAATATAGCCTTATGCTCTTATGGAGAATGAAAATGTACATTGTTTTAAACAGTGTCATACAAGGGAAGGTTGACTGATGACAAAGATAGTAACTGCAATATGTACTCGGCTTATATTGCGGTAACTGTTTACCAAACCTATAGCACTTCACACCAATGTTTATGTCCTAACAGGTCCTCAATGCTCAAAAAGCTGGATACAAGGCGGCCATTGTTCACAATGTGGACTCCGATGACTTAATAAGTATGGGATCCAATGATTGTAAGTAGCGCCCCCATTCCCATTCCTCCTGTACACCGCAACACACCAAGACCACGGCACACAGCTGCTTATTTGTGTCTCTGTTGACCAAGGTGTAGTGGAGCCTAAAGCCCAGACATACAGCAACATAACCAGCCTTGAACATTCAATCAAACTAAAAGCATTGTCGTACCTGCTGGTGTTATTAGCAGGTCATGGTACCCTACAATACTGTGGCACCTTTGCAAGCCAGATTAATCTAACATCTATCTTGTAAAATGTCATTGCCGTGTGAAACAAAGGGTACTGAACTACCAATAGCATTATTTTAAGAAATCTAATGGCTATATTTTCTGCTTAAAAGGATATGATTCCATTCCAAAACTGTGTGTTTACGATTATTATTTTAACCTGCATTATGGAATCATATCAGGAAATGGTCCAAATCTGTGTATGTATATGTTGTATGTACATTATGAATGTACTGTTGTGTAGTTGTACAATGGCTTATTATTGCAATTCTTCTGTGTTCTGTGTTCCTACCGCAATCTACTCCTTTGCTCCAGTCTAGTTAAACTAGCTGCCTGAGTGTGAGAGGACTTCTATCAGGTTGATATATCCCCCATCACTTCTGTGGTAGGGTGTGGTAAAAGGTTGTTTTGTTTCTCAGCAGCTCTCCCCCACTCACTTAACTGACTCAATAGCCTTCATGGCGTCATGACGAAGCGTTCTGCTTCCTCATTCACAGATATTACAAAAGTGGCGTCCCAAACCAACCCAAATGGTTGATCTAGATTTGATCCAGAGTTAAGTTTTTGTTCCATTACAAACCATAGGCAAAATAACCTGAACTACTGGTGCAAGCACCCTCACAACAACACATTAAAGCAAACAAAATGCCACCATGGAGATAAATAAATCGGACGACTTTCTAACGGAAGAGATTGCGTTCTGTCTCTAAACAGCAGAAACTGGATCTGAAAAGACAAAATGTAAGGACAAGATGTTTGCCGACTTGGACAGCTGAGTTGTATGCCATTGATGCCATTACCATCAATGGATTGGAGACCAGGCCCGGTCATCTTCCCAGGTGGGTGGCGACGGAGCCCACAGAGGCTGAACTGGTCCCCACAGAGCAGCAGGTGATCACTTCCTTCCACAACAAAGGAATATCGGTGGACAGTAACAACGCTTGAGGCGTGTCATCCTCTGCCACGGAACACCAAAAGTGAGACACCTGACTTCATTGTCTTTGTCAACAGAAAACATGAAGCGGCACTACTCAGACAAGGGAGAAAGCTGAAGGGATCCCATGTTTTATGTGAAGGGGCACTGTATGAAGGAAACATCCAGACCTAGCCAGGACATGCCTCCTAAGAAAGCAGAATAAATCAACGTGGACGATGCTATGGTGCTGGTTATCAGAGAAATTGAAGAACTGGTCAAATACCAGAGGTTCCAGGCAGAGCAGCAGCCGCTTGCATCAGTAGAGCGTGAGTTAGGTCCATAAGTCTATATTAAGTCTGTATATTAACCTTATGTTCACAGTAGCTTGTTTCAAACTAGCGCTGCAAAGTTAATGACAAGATCTTTTTTCACTGAATGGACTGGAATGACGATGGAGTCTTGTAAAGGAATGGAGTGTTTCTATTGTAAAACTGACGGAGATCATTGGATCATTCTTTAACAATAGAATACAATAGAATTAATTGAATGCTAAATGAAAATGATTGACGTTATCATATTATATAAATGGGGAATTGATAGACAACTTGACTAACTACAGGCATGTAGCTTTACCAGTTAATTGTTCGTGAAAATGAACCTTGTTCGTTCATGATTCATGATCAATAATAATATTGATAGTAATTATTGATAAGTGTGGGGGGGGTGTTATCTTAAAGAGTATGATAACAATATTGTTTTCTTAACATTTCCAATATATAAGCTTTGCCTGGAATATACAGTGTGTGTGTGCTACCTTGTTTGTTTTTCTTTTTTCCTTTTGGTTTAGCACCACAAACAAATCCTTAAAGATGTAACGAATACATGTTAAATGTTTTAAATGTTTCCAATGTTATGTGATTTGTAGATTGGGACATGCACAGTATACGTAATAACGTGTATTCATAGCTTTGCTTTACTTTCTTCCTTTTTAGTGGATGTTATGAAGCAGATAGACATCCCATCTGTGTTTGTGAGCGAGGTGACTGCCAACTCTCTGAAACAGGACTACACATACGACAAGGGGTGAGTCTGGTCATGTAGTCTAAATCAGGTCTGAGGCAGCAGTTTCTCTGTTGGTTCAGTACCATTAGCAGTTATTTATTATAGGCTCTGCCCAAGGATGAATCAATTAACAATTCATGTGTATACATTTGAGGCAATATACAGTACAGTTGCTACAGTAGCAAGCACAAACAAATGCACACGGTAAAGTGTGGTGAATGGTTATTACAGCAGCATTACCTGAAATGCCATTAACAACATGGTGGAATGCTTATGAGACCATCACATTATAGATTGTGTGTGATTGAATGAATGGTATTAAATGACAACATGAGTTCCCTTAGTGTGGCTGTTTTATGGTCAAGTCACAATAGTCATCTTTTCTACACTTGACAACGCCTCAACTGGTTTCCATAGGGGTCATGTGATCCTCAAGCCAGACTTCAACCTACCGTTGGAATACTACCTGATCCCCTTCCTCATTATCGTAGGAATCTGCCTCATCCTCATTGTTGTTTTCATGGTAAGTGCTAATGTAAGTAAGTCCATTTCATTTGCATAGCACTTTTCACATACGTGGGTCACAAAGTGCTTCGCAGTAAAAGGCAATAACACAAAACAAATCAACAGTACAACAATTGTCCGTCCTTTCGGAGATTGATTGTGTGCCGTACAGCACTCACACACATATAAAACAAAACAATTAACAGTAGCAGCACCTCACCATTAACAACCAAAATGAACCTAAGTGCTCTACACGTTATGTAATAACATATTAATATTATATTAGGAGGGGCATCCATCCTCTCACACAGAGGTCGAGTTATGATTTGCTTGCCAGTTTGTTCAGTAATGCAATACTGGTAGGCACGAATGATCTGCAAGTCCTGTTGGTTGGGAGGGATGGCACCCTATATGGTCTACCCGATGGTAACTGATCACATAGGGGATGTGATGTGTCCGCAATAATCACCTGCCCTTCCCTCAATGCTCGGGATGCACAGATTATACTAGCTTATGACGTGTGTTTGTTATACACTGACGCAATGGAACTGAAAGTTAAGGAGTGAGTGAAGAGGCCCGTTATAATTCTGTCCACTCCCAGCTGTCTGTTTAGTTTGCGCTTACCATACAGATGCTGCAGACCTGTCTCATCGATAATGGGATTTCTTCATTCTGGTGGTAGCATCCAGCAATGTTTGCTGGCGGCACAATTAAGGCGCCAGTGGCACAGTGGGTAGAGGGTTCAATATCCGTTGTGTCATTGGATGGTGCCTTGCATTACTGACGCCACCATTGGTGTGTGAATATACGTGTGTCATGCACAGTGCTTGTGAGTGGACGCTAGGATGAAAACGCGCTATTTAAACGCAGTCTATTTGTCATCTACTCTCTTTTGTGGTGGCGGGTTGATACTGATTAAGTTGCCCAAGGCATGACAGGGTTGCCAGCGTCTTTGACAGGGCTGCTGTGCTGTGGTCAAGTACAGCCTTACCTGGGATCAACTGCAGTGCAGAGGATTGAGGTGGCTCCTCTGACTGTTTCTGTCCTCTATACTCTCTGCATCATCACCAGATCACCAAGTTTGTCCAGGACCGCCACAGGGCTCGCAGGAGCCGCCTGCGCAAGGACCAGCTGAAGAAGCTTCCTATCCACAAGTACAAGAAAGGTAAAAGACATGGCAGATACGTTGGCATGCGTATTGCTACTGGTTGAGGTTGCACTTTTATTACTATTATTTCCACATTATATCGTATTTCATGAAAGGATAAATCCCAACAAGCATCGAACAAAATGCATCCTACTAATGACGTGTGGCCTTCTTTCTAGTTCACGGGCTTCTATACGAGTGCATTGCTACGTGCCAGTCCGGCCAGAATTCCACTCTGACCTTTGACACCAGTAATCATTCTGTTCTGTCACGTGACTTGTCTTGATTGCATTACGAACAAATCAACCCTGTCTGGAGCTCTGCACTTGATAGTTCATCGGATTAATATGGGCTTGATATTTCCACAAAGCCGATCCAGGCAGATTACAGTTCCTCACAGTTGAGACGCGTGGCTCATGCCTCAGAGCTGTATCTCAGCACACTCCTCTCGCATGCTATTCACCTATCAAATACAGTGATAGCGGCCATACTGTCAACATTTAAACACAAGTACACCTTTACAGGTAAAAGCCTGTGAAGATTTGCGTCAGTATGCCACCCCGTCGTCGGAATGAGTCCAAGGTTTTCGCTGCTAAATGCTTCTATGTATGTTGTGAACATTGTACTAATGTACATTTAGAAGATGCCTCTAACTAATATCAATGCTAGATGGGTCATTAGCTTGCGCCAAAAGCGACACCACCTTGGTGTTGACAGCTGGGCCAATCGCGCAGCGGACTGCAGCTGAGCAGAACATGCAAATCACTAGCAGCTGTTCAGTGAAGCTGCTCTCCTCGAGAAGAAGCCTCCCATACCTACTGAAGATCGTATCAATGTCGGGCAGATGATGACCGCCCGCCTTAGTGCATTACGGACTTGCTGCCACGACATTTGTCAAATCCGTGTTTGGCGAACGCAAGCTGAAGCGTTTTACTCTTGAATCCACATTTGACTAGCAAGGTCTTGGACCTTTTGAGGTTTTCCATGTTTGACTCCCCCTCTCTGTCTCAGCACAAGGGGCAGACCGGCCATAGCGACGATTTGCAATGCAAATCCCCTTTGTTCT
This sequence comes from Typhlichthys subterraneus, assembly GCA_027564835.1. NCBI lineage: Eukaryota > Metazoa > Chordata > Actinopteri > Percopsiformes > Amblyopsidae > Typhlichthys > Typhlichthys subterraneus. The sequence continues at coordinate 2,195,423 of JAODUH010000019.1, read as the reverse complement.
GTGGTCAAGCTGTGTGCGCGTCAGTGTTGCCTAGAGGAGCATGGAGACACAGCTCAGTGTTCCACCGTGCCGCTGTGCTCTGCTTTGAGTTCCCCTCTCTGTTGTCTCAGTCTGGGAAGCCCCGGACTGAGAACAGCTGGGCCGGGAACACCGCAGGGTACTGGAGTCTGGGTGGTGTGGTGCATACCAAGTAGCCCCTCCCCTCACGCACACGAGCATACACATGCATACACACACAAACGCACGCACGCACGCACACACGCACACACACACAAACACTATCACACACTCTTGCATTATTGCTGCTGTGTTAATACTTGGTCTCCTAGTGCTGCTGCACGTGCGTGTGTGTGTGCGTGCGTGCGTACGCGTGCGTGCGTGCGTGCGTGCATAAACACCACTGCCAGTCTGACTCACATGCTGTGCTGGATGCTGGTGCGACTAACCGACCTTGTGGGGAGTTCAGATGTCCAGGAAGAGGCCTCTTCCTCCTGCCCCGCCCGCTGTGCTCCTGTTAGCTGAGTCAGAAGATCTGGCAACACGTGCGCATCTCTACATAGGCATCTTTTAAGCCCAGCGCTAGGCAGACATGGTAGCTTAGCGACAGTAGGACAGACTCTCTTACGATGACCTGCTATAGGGAAGATGAAGGGTTCACCAGCAGGAATGTGTTTCACTGCCGTGGTTCCTATTTCAAGCCCTGCTATATTTTGTCATAAGGAACTGAACACATGCACAGAAACACAGGCAGGATGTAATAAATAACGTAGTGTCCATCCCTGATTTGTCAAATGTATTGTGTCTCTGGTCAGCTTCTAAGTTGAATACTGGATAAGTCGTTCTGTGTTTCCATGCAAGGAATGGCATTCCAGGTCCTGGTGCCAGACATGTCTCCACCCTATCTGTGTGTGTGTCTTTTGTTTATGTGAGCAACCACAAGAGGGATTAACAAACCTGCAGGTCACACTGATTCACATTGTGCTGACGTCACCGCACTTCATAATGTACCTTCAGCCTAGCTTCTCAGAGCTGCTCTGTTTTGTATGGAGTACAGTGTAGGGAATGGTGGCTAATGGTACCCTGGGCCCCCATGGATAATGCTGAGCTTGGACTCTAATGTGAAAATTCTAATGCAGTGTTTGTGTTGAATTTAACAGCTGGAAGATATTAATTGTGGTTATTGATAACCGCGGACATCCGGGCACTTGGACTACTATTTTTGGTAACCAGCCTGGCAACCACGGCTAGGTGAAAACATCAAGTATTTATATTTGCATTCAAATGCGAAGCTGTGAAGTCACCGTGGGGAATTTTCACAATGGTCCTGTTCCTCTGTTAAAGTGTAACTGCACCCAAGCGCTGAGCCTGACTCCACCCACTACAACTTGCATCAAGGAGTTGAGTGAGGGGAGGGGCTGAAAGGGGGACCCCTGAACATTAATATTAACATTTTGAATGTGTTGACATGAGCGTTCTAAGTGTATCTATGAAAACCAGCCAGATCATGGGTTGATATTTAACAGATATGGTCGAGTGGTCTGGGTGTTTGGCTGCCAGCGGGAATGTCGAGGGTTCGAACCCCAGTGTTGACCTACCTGTAAGCATTCTTGACCAAGATGCCTAACCTCCTATACCCCCCCCCCCACTTGCTCCCGGTGGTTGGTCGCACCTTGCATGGCAGCAATCATCATCGGTGTATGAATGTGTGTGTGACTGGGTGAATGTGAGGCAAAATATTGTAAAGCGCTTTGGATAAAAGCGCTATATAAAAGCAGTCCATTTAACAGATATGACGTGTAGTTCTCTTTCCAGCCTATTGAATGCCAATTTTGTCAATATTAACACCAGCATTGTCTCATCACAGATCAATCATATTACTTTGTTTACAGCTCAAAAAACACATTTTAGTGTGCGGTTACACTTTAACATGTCATATGATTATTGATTATTATAATTACTTGCAGGAGAGTTCCAAGGACAGATGCCGAATGAATGTGGTGAGGTTGGAAATATGGCCATACCCAATACCAGCAGGTGCCTGGTAGAACAAAATGGCCGACACTTCAGTTTGTAAATCACTACAAATATTGGAGATCACTAATAAGTAACATGGTATAGCATTTACATTATATATTGTGACTGTCAGCTCAAACCGATCATGATGGTCGTCAAACATGACAAGGCTATTTCCATTGAGACCTACACTGTGGCAAAGAGCGGTTGTAACGTATCGTAACACGTTTACTGTGTTAATCTTCTCAGCTTGTAATGTTTTGTTGACTCAGGGCTTAGCATGACAACTCTCCATATTCACTCAGTAAATCCAGTAATGCAATATTGTTTTATTAAATGTTTTAATGCCAGGATATAAATCCTCGCTTTGGAAACTTGTGAGAAATATGATCTGTCCCGATGTTACGGTTGGTGCAACCCACCACTTCACACTATTTTGCCATGGTAGAAGTTTTAAATAGCTATGTTGTCTTTGCATGCAAATCCAATGGCTTCCGTGTGAATGCTTTCACCTAGTAGTGGTTGCTAGGCCCATTACCAGGGAGAGGGCACGGATGTCTGCAGTTATCAATAGGAGCAATGTGTCATAGCAACATGCTGTGTACAGTATGGGGCTGCGGAGCCTCACACTGCTAACCCATTATGACCATTGACCATCCAGGGGGTACATAATGGGTTGCTCATCATTAGTGTATTCCGCGTCATAACATATGTCACTGCTGTCACTTAATAATGTATTTCTCTAGATGTGTATAACAGTGCCAGACCTCCATATAGTGTTTGGCTCAGTCATGGCTGATAGTAACTCTAGTACCAAGATTCACCAACTTTTGGCTTCATGCTGGTGTTAATTTCTGCTCCTGACACTACTGTGCATAAATATGCATACTAAAGCTAACCTAATGTCGTCGTTAGCTCATTAGTCGATCATTAGTAAGCATTGATAAGGCCCCGATCCCCTCTTTCCTATTTCCTTTTTTTTTTTTTAGGCACTTAATGTCGGTCGCTATGGCGAATTGCTCACGCGCAATATGCTCACACACACACCTGCACCGTGCAAGTGTGAATCAGACGTGCTTTCCCTAGCATGGAAGAACGAAGACAGAGATCTGGGAAGTAAACTGCGTAGTAGTAGTGAGCTGCCGACTGATGAGTCACTAGTGTGCACACGCACACACGCACACGCACACAAGCATTTCCAGTCACTAAGTGCCCTGTGTGTCTTTTGAGGTGGGAGAATTGCAAGACCCACATGCCACCCTGTCATTTAATTTCATCGCCATTAACATCAGCCTTTTACTGGATTGTTACTGGATTGTATTTTGCACCTTTTTTATTTTATTTTTATTATTCACTTTCTACAAGTTGTCAGTAATGGTTGGGTGTTATTCTCCATAATGCATAACTGTTCAATATGCTCTTATTGTTGTGGATCTCACCCTGCAGTGCTAATAAAGGACCTGCCAGTGTGTGCATGGGACAATGTGTTAGTCGCACACGTATGAAGGCGAGGCAGAATGGGATCACAAAGAGAGTGTTTATTAAATGGTCCATAATGGTTTTGGTTGAATGGCCCAATAGCTGTGAAATGGACACACAATGGCTTTAACATACATCCAGTCAGTGTATGGGAGCAGTGACTGTGCCATTATGTTTGACGTCTGCTCTGACTTTATTGCGAGGCCTTGCGTCATCCACAGTCAGTGTGTGGGCGTGTGCTTTTGATTGTTGGCCTTCTAGGTGACGTAAGGGCTGGCGGGCCCTGAAGTGGCTTCACCGGTGGACTGCTGTCTAGCACGCTGCTTTTCAAACGTTTCAAACCCTCAGTTGGTAATGGGACACAACTACTATGTTGAAATCAACTGTGGGGTCCTGGCCCACTTGCTCACAGTTCTTACCACCTCCCTCTCTGCCTTGCCTGTGAGAGAGGTCAGGCTCTGATCCATGACCTCCTCCCTGATTCCCGGGGACGAAGGATTATTGTGCGATGAGTCACTCCGCCCAACCAGCCACCTTATAGGCTTGAAGCAGAGAACACACACACATTACGTATACACATAGAGGACAGCTGCACAGGCTCAAATAACGGTGTTTGTGTGCTAAGATTTCAGGTACAACACAGAGGAACTCTCGCTCTTCTTAGTCATAGCTCTATCTATCTATCTGTCTATCTCTCTCTCTCTCTCTCTCATATTCACTCTATGTGAAGTTCAGTAGGACAGTGTGGTTCCACAGAGACCAGGGAATCTGGCTGACTAATGCAAAACAGCGGGAAGAGGACTCTTTTGGCTCCACCGTGGTTTTCTGTTGTGCTACTGGCCCAAGCCACATCATAGACTTTGTACCAGACATGTCTCTTTGCCATACATTATTGCTCAGACACAAAAACCTGGGTTCACATGCAATGCACCTAAATAACCCCTCCCCTTGTTGGAATATTCTAGAAATGCAGTGTGAGTAATGGCCATTGCATTTCCTTTGATCAGCAGGAGCTGACTAATCTGGTGAACTAACTAATACCGCAGAATAGCACACTGTCCTGTGTCTTACTGGTACATGTACAATGTTACTTACTCCAATTTGTGAGACGTATGCACAACTTAGTGTAACTAAAGCGCTTAAAACACCTTTAGTTGAGAGCTGTTGTATCTTGGTTTGACGAATTGCTGATCGATTCGCATGAATTTCTTGACACATTTGTATTGTTGTTAATTGTTAGTGGGCAAGCTTTGTTAGCTTACTCACGCTTACAACAGAACATAACTGCACAAAGCCAAAACGTATATGCGACACATATTGCTTTACCTGCCACCATTCAGTATTCAATATGCCATCATGGACATCACCCCTGAGCACGTGGTTTTGTGTTGAAGGTATTGAACGTGTCTCTGTGCCTCTCTCAGAATGGGCCAGTCAGCAGCATAGTTCAGCATTTCCTGAGTGCACCGCGGACCACGCCCGCATTAGCGCGCCCGTCTCTCTCGGCTCGCTCTGGCTTTAAGGCCAGCGAGGGAGAGCGAGAGGGAGAGGGAGAGGGAGAGGGAGAGGGAGAGGGAGAGAGCTTGGAAGGGGATAAGCAGGAGAAGAAGAGAAAGAATGCTTCATGAAAGCGTGATGGTTGTGGCAGACGGGGACTGAAAGTGTGACCAAATTAGTGAGCGAGGAGGAGCTGGACATGGTCTAGTAGTAAAAACATTATGTGGAGTTTGGGTTTTTGTGGGGGGGGTGTGGTCTTTTTCTGCTGTGACTCTCCATCCTTATACGGTCACATGTAGCCCTGGCACGGACAGAGCAGGGGAAAACATGCTCATTTAGAGCTTACATAAACACACCAGCCCATGGCCCACCCCCCCACACACCCAACCCTCCCTTACAGGGAAGGGGAAGTAAGAGGAACACTGGAGAATTCATAAGGGAGTGCGTCGAGACATTCCTGGGCTTTTACAGCAGACACTTTCTTTGGTACTCCCGTCAGGACTGAAAAAGGAAACTCTTTAACGTCCGTTGTTTAATGGCCTACCTGCTACTTACAGACACAGTCACTGATGCTAAGGCCTCATAACCTAAAATAGTGGTTTAGAGATAATGTGATAATGCCATTCAATTAGGCTCATAGCATAACTGAATGAAAACACTATGTTTGATTCTCTTTTTGTCCCAGGGGATTCCTATGATGTTTGTGCAATCTGCCTGGATGAGTATGAGGACGGAGACAAACTACGGGTTCTACCTTGTTCTCATGGTGAGTGGTAGTAGCTCATTGATGCCCACACACCCATATAATATATTGACCCTTTTGTTTCCTGACTGTGTTGCTTGCCCCCAGCCTACCACACTAAGTGTGTGGACCCCTGGCTGACTAAGACCAAGAAGACGTGTCCGGTGTGCAAGCAGAAAGTGGTTCCGTCGCAGGGGGACTCCGACTCCGACTCCGAGGAGGGGGAGAGCGGTCCCGAGGAGAACGAGGAGGTGTCGGAGAGCACTCCTCTGCTGCGCTCCTTGGCCTCCACCAGCGCCCACTCCTTCGGCACCATGTCAGGAGCGTCTCGCTCCGAGCAGGAGTCCTCCGACTACGAGGACGACGAGCTGGACACCAGCGGCAGCGAGGAGGAGGTCACCGTGGAGACGGTGGTTGTCCAGCTCCAGCAGCCATGCACTGAAGGTCAAGACCGGGATGTGCCCCGTGCATGAGTGACGGTTGGATCGACACCGAGGCCCTGCTCTTCCCAACCACAAACCAGTACACAAGCTCCCGGCAGTACAGACACTATTTGCGGGCAGGAATAGAACAACTTTATGGTCCCATCTTAAAAAGCTTCTTCTCAAAATCGATTTTAATGTATGCTGCCCAAACGTTCAAACACACATGATTTCTTAACTTGAAAATGGGGGACTGGGTCTGCAATTTGACTGAAATGCTGACACTGCAATGTACAGTAGACTATATTGTACACTGACTAGTCACTGATACATGTCCCTTGTGGTTTGACCACTGCAGAAGGGTTCACATCTCCTTGGTGTAAAGTGTGCGCTTAACCGTGTTAACTCATGTGTATATATCGTGTAGATCAGCATAAAGTGCATATTCACCATTATCATGTAGCCTAGCTGTCAGAAGGTGGGCAGTTTCATTGTGTATACTTATGTTGCATATAGAACGATCTTAAAAGAAGCACTATGCAGCTTCGTTTTTTGTACATTTTAATTTAATATTTTCAAATAGAGTACAGACATGTTGCAACTAAAACCAGTTATGGTTTTGCCAATTAATTAATTTTTGCCTGAAATCGAGAAACCTGGCACTTTTAAATACATCAGTTTAGCCAAGGAACTTCAATGTTCAATGTACAGTAGCATGTCACGTTGTGGGCTTGTTAAATAGTAAATGCTAGCTTAAGACGGACTCATCTTTCTCCATTGGTAACTTACAGGAACTGGAACAAAGAACAGCCAGTAGGAGACTTCTGAGACCAACAACTTACTTTTAACACAAGCTATTGTAGACAGTCAACTTGCTACACATCTGGCTGACCTGAACTAATTTTATTACTATTTAGTAAATACTGTGACTTTCTTTTTATAACACGGCTTGAACTGTATAAGTCCCGTTGCCTTTTTCTTTTGTAAACCATGTCCTCACATTTGTCTGTACTGTCTAATTTCACTTCAATAAAGAAAGATTACACTTTATTTAATCTTTATATTTTTTGCTAAAAGCTTTAGCTTATTGCTACATTTGTAGCAACTGAGGTATTTCAGTTTTAGATTGTAGAAAATACAATTTTGCCTTCAAAAACACTTAACTATAACAATGTTTAGTCTTTTTCCTGGTTTCCTGGCCTAAATTGCCTGTAACAGTTTGTGCAGGCTTTGGCTCTGACTTTGCTATAATTTTACTGTAGCATATTCATCTATCCCATTATTTCTGATTAGGTAATTTCAAACAAATCCTGCCCAAGGTAACAGCAGCAGATCAAAAGTTATTACATACTATCACCCAAACTGATTATGACCACTGCAACACAAAGCAATAGCCATGCCATAAGTGAAAACTTGTCTTGACATAGGTATTGGTACACTACACAGGTAGCTAGTGTATCAAACTATTAAACAATTATATTATGTATATACATATTAAGCACATGCACCACCACTTTGGTTGGAATAAATTTATTTGATCTGTCTGTAAACAAAATGATAAATCAATGTATGGCATTTCTTGGTTTTATGCATATGAATTCAGTTGTGTTAAGAGACTATCCCAGATGTAAGGAAAAAGAAAATATGCTGGGGGAACACATCTGCAAACATGAATGAATACACATCCCACAAGGCCTGAACAGTGCAGCTGATGCTTGTACATCCTTCAAAAAGAAACTGGTGCCAATGACATGACTCAAATGGACAGTGGGTAACATCCATCTTAACAGCAACACATCTCTCTTATGGCACAGGACACACAGGTTGTGGATACGTTTTGAAAGAGACGACCAAAAGCGACCTTATTCCAACCAACCCATTTCCTGTTAAATTAATCATTTCTATTTCGTCTTCAATGAAGCTCTTCAGTTGGACTTTACGTGTACCGAGCATGGACAGACCGTTAGATACCACAACTCAGTTGACGACTAGAGAACAAGGCAATTTATTCCAGTTTTGCATTTGTCACACATCATGGGTTTGTACAAATGCAGTAATTAATTTTCTCTTTACACAAAACTGGAAGAAAAAAAAAAGAATAAAGTGACACGAGGATGCAAATTTCATTTCTGAACAGACCCTCCCCTGGCCCATAACCACTTATGAATCTGGTTAGTGTTATAAATTCAACAGAAAAAAAGGTTAGTAGTTGTCCTCCAATGATTTAGAGCACTTGTATAAACACCCGAGCTGCGACTAAAATTGGTCCTATGGAGAAAAAAAAAAACTGGACTCACTCCAGGTAGTTATGCTGGGCAGCCTTTTATTCAAAATAAAAAAATAAAATCCTAAAACTAAAATTAAAAAATAAAATATATTACAGGAACTGGCAAAAAATAGTGTTAAGTGCCTGAGCCATTGTTAAGATGGAATGTCCATGGTTCCAGGTAGCCAGGGAGGCAGAGGCGTGGTGGGAGTCATCCTAGCTTCATGTGGGCAACGCCGGGCTCTTTCCATTTGACTTGAGCTCAATAGCTGATCTGATCCATTCAACCCTTCCACCCTCCACATTAGAGTAGAAAATAGTGAGGGTGGACAGGAATGGCGTTAATGGAGGACTAGAACATGTAGTGGTTGATTAAGAAAGTAGGTCCCTTCTCCTGTGCAACTATGAATTGTTACCTAGTTTGATCAAACAGGGAGAGGAGGGGGGGGAGGGGGGGCTATTGGAAAACAACAGTAGGCTCAAAGATATGCATGCAGTCTGCCCTCTCAGACATGCTCTGTAGAACAGGAAGACATTATGAGCTTGGTTACAAACTATTGGGCATGATTATTATGGGGGGGGGGGGTTGGCAGTACTTCCAATTGTTACAGAATTCCTTCACTTTATATTCTTCACTTTATGAAATTCCTTCACTCTTAGTGTTTTTTCTGAGCATTTGGCCAGAATTGTGCTGGTCTCAGTAAATACATATTTATCACAATGTCCATGCTCACCGTTTTAACCATGATGCAACAGTAGTGCTAAAGCAGGTATGAGGATAAAGAGGGAACGCATCAAGTTAACTAGACAACGGGAAATGGGGGAGAAATAAAACAGGACCTATCAACTAGAGTTGATAAAGTGGTATGAACAACAGGGTGGTATTGGTGAGCTGCTAGGTGGCTGGTACAGGGTGCTTTAGTATCCAGACTTCCTCAGGTATTCAGCCATCATATATGCTTTCTTGTTGAGCTGCCCTCCATGGACACCTTCCTTCCCCATGACTAAAACCAATGCTGGAGCACAAAAAGGAAAAACAAAAACAAATGAACAAACAGTGGTGGTGGTGCTAGGGGGTGGGGGCACAAAACAACAAATTCCCCATGGGGCTACATTGTTGGTGCCAGGGCCCTAAGAACCCTGTTCCGACTGCTAGCAACATTCCCAGGACTCTGCTTAATATGACTGCTTCAAAATGGGACTTGACAGCAAACTTTTTTTTTAATTTTATTTATGAGTTTTGTATTTTTTGTGGGCTTTTTGTTATGAATTTTCTCTCCTCTCCCTCAACTATACCAACTGGGCTATAACAAGAAAGATTACGCTAGAGCCCTGAATCCCTTAAGTATTTTGCCATCGAGTATGCCTTCTTATTCAATCCGCCTCCATGGACCCCTTCCTTGCCCATTACAAAGACCAAGACTGGAAGAAAAGAGACAGAAGGGGCATTTAGAGAAGGTGTAAAATCAGGGAATCACAGATAAAATGAAAACGGTACAAGACAACAGGTGGAAAGGGCAGGATTGAAAGGAAGGACACAGGAGTTGTCAAGAAACACCCTACTGTAAACGTCAAGCATTCATTTTCCTATCAGGCTGCTAGCTTAACAGCAATGGCACGTTTACACTTGTGTCCATTTCTATTACATTCATTAGCGCAACAGTAGAATAAATTACAAAGTGAATATGAATTGTTTTAAATATCTTTATGCAAGCTATGCAATTTCTCAGGTTTGTATTGGTGGCATGTTGACACCCACCGCAAAACCTGTCCTATTGTTTTGTTAACTCATCTTATGACATGGGATAAAGTAATTCTTAGGACTGACTACAGAACTACAACTGATTAAACCTTTAAATTGGGATCCACACCTGTCATACTGTATTAACTAACATTGAAATCTACAAGCTGGTGACATTTGCTCTGCAGGCTAGAATTATTAAGTTAGTTTCAGCACATTGTGGCTGGCAAACTTTAAATTGTTAATTGTGACCGGTAAGCTACATACACTACACCTGTGATTAGCAATGGTCTGCAATCTTGTTTAAACTAGCCTCAATAAAATGCTTAATATTTCCAAATGCGTACCTAGAGAGAATGGCTATTTCTTTGTGTTTATCTGCAATGCCTGTGGCAGAGTGGGATAGGAAAGTGAATGCTATTAATCTTTACTATTAACTAACTAGCCAACCAACCGTCACATGCACAAAGTGCAGCATGCATCTGGTACCTCTCCTCAATACAAGAATCACTCAGCATGATGTGTATAGGCTAAATGCTCACTCATAGGAACACGGTGGGAGAGCATGTGCAGAGGAATCAGAGTTTGGTGTGAGGGGAAGACACGCATATTAGCTAGTAAGGAGGAAGACACATGCAGATTTGCTTGAGAAGTGTACAGATTAAGATACGAGTGGAAGGGAGAGCCCGACGACGTCACCTGTATGCATCACTAGGGCCGTGGACAGTGGAGCAGGGCAGTGCGGTGGGGAGCACACCCAGGAAACATAACTCAGGCAATGAAGGCCCTCCAAGGCACTTTCATGTAGGTACGTTTCAATTGATATGGTCACATATGTGTGTTTTACATGAGTCCTCTGTCCTTAGTTGTATTTAAGGGATGCAAGTTTCTATTTATGTTTCAATAGTTTCTCCCAGTGCTTTAGAATTATGCTTTGATTTTGGCATTATTTAAATTGGAAGGAAATTGCTGAAAATGATATTATGTTTAAAATGTTACCAATGTATAATGTCATGTTAACACAATATATAAATTATACTGTATACACATCAAAGCTAAAACAACTGCCATGGTTATCTGTGAATTACAGCATTACATTTAGTGGAACTTCTGACCTGATTACTAACCTGATCATCCCCTTTAGCTACAGCCAGCCAATTGCTAGATTTATCAGAGTGTTGACCTCCAATACTAAATGTAACCATCTAACATTGCATGTGTCATATATTGAGGAAAGGTGCATTCCATTTGAAATGACATGCACATACAACTATACAACTCATCATTGCTTCATAAAGCTTATTCAAAGCACTACACCATGTTAACTCTAGCACTACTACTGACAATGCTGAAAATAGGCCACTTACTTCTGCCAGCTTTTCCTACGGAAACATTGTATGTTGGCTCTCCTCCTTGACTCTTTGTCCTGATGTCCATTGTCCAGTCGTTGTCAATGTGGAGGCTGTCTCTGATGACAGAGCACTTCTTGCTGCCTAAAGTCAGCCCACTGGTAAAGAAGCCCTCCCGGTCTTTACCAACCATGATGTCGATTTCTTCACTCTAGGGGAAACACCGTTCAGCATCGTTACACAAATGTGTCCACATCCACTTGAAAATGGCCCGTCTATCCTGAGCTCCTCGCTTGTTTCTCAAAAATGGCAAACTTTCTACCTAGTGACTATTATCAGTAATGACGGGGGCTAGTGTCAAAGAAAATGCAATGTCCTGTTGGCAGCACTGCTGTCTCCAATACAGACAAGAGCAATAGGCCATGATTATTCGCTAGCACTTTATGCTGAAGCAGATCTGACCCATCAGCATTGCTGTCACGTTCACACATTTCAGAGCACTGCCAAGGATAATTGTATGCTCTCTTCAGCCTGCCGTTACAGTGCAGACAAATGTGTTTCATGTCACAGACATTGTCCAGCCTGGGTGGGTACACCTCACACAGAGAGCTGCCAAAATAATAACCCATCCCTGCTATATATATATATATATATATCTTGAAGATGAGATAACATTGTCTTATAGAGGCTGTGTTACTTTTCTCCCAGTCAATAAATTAGCAATGCATTTAGCTACATGCCCTGGTAGTACTGCATGCTGTGCACAGCTTCTCTCCCTTTATTTTTATCTAATGGTAGTTCCCCGACATTAGATTCCTTGTCAGAAACGTAAATAGTACCTTAGGTTGCAGAACATATACGTAACACGAAAACAACGTTGTATTCCTACAGTATAAATCTAAATACGGAGTATTTGGCAGAAAACAATACAACCGGCCTTAACACACATTCCCTTGTGACACATTACACGCTGGCATTTCCCCTGGCTGTCGTTGTATTCCAGCTAACGAAACCATTTAGCATGCTGGACGTTCCCTTTGCATATAATGCTGCATTGTCTTGTTCTAATTTTATTATTAGAAACAATACAGGGCTTGTTGTAGTTTATTTACACGCCCAATAATCAACAAAATGGAGGCTCCGTTAAGCACGGATAATGAGTTGGGTGAAAAACAGTCTAGTTGTTTTATATGTGAGAGTTTTATGTAAACAAGCTGTAGGGGTTAAAAAACAATCGCATGACTGTAGTCCTGCAGTATACCTTTGCAACAAACAAAAACATATAGATTCACTATCCTAACTAAACAAATGAATCAGATGTGTGGATTCGCCATCTTGGAAATTGTTGGGCGGCAGCGGAGGCCCCATTCACCAACGCAACTACGAAAGTAGCGGAGAACAAACCGGTTACCAGCACATAACGGAATTACACGATCCTCCGATATTGCGGATAACGGTCTTCAAATCTGGCCGAGTCGCACCAAACCCGGCCCCTTCATTAGGTTTCCTTACTCGATTAAAAGAAAAACGTGTTTCTGAAATACTAATAGGCATATGCAATGTATTATTTGAATGCATTTCGTGTTGGCTAATAAGAAGGGTGGATACTAGAATAACTTTAGACAAAGAAAATAATTTAACCCAAGAAAACTAAATTGGTTTATACTGACCCACTGTATTTTTAATAACTTGCATATATCCTTACGGCACCACTGTATTTCCACAGAGTTGCCAATATTCCACATTTGAAGCAAATGAACAATTCCAGTGTCGGGGAGATTATTATGATATGATACTGGCCTGGTTTGACTGAGCTTGTAATAAGATAATAATAATAATAATAATAATAATAATAATAGTACTACAATATTGTTCGCCTCCAATTCACCACTTCTCGTAAACTGTAAAACACTGACCGTGTTATTGTAACGCTGAGCGACTGTTGTTGTTTGTTTAGTTCACAAGGGAGAATGTTTATTATTGACACATGGCGATGCTAGCCAACACAGGCTGTGATTTGCCGGACATTGCTGGTGACGGTAAAATGAATGGCATGATAAGCTAAACACTGCTGCTATAGCTGGCTAATGTTGCTAACGTAGCCCATCTTCTTTTAGACTAAATTACATTAAAATTGTGTATTGAAAACACGCGGCACCCGATTGTAATACAAGGGCCACGAAGACTTTGTTGAGACGAACTGGCAAAGGCTGAAAAAACTGTTCATTCGTCTTGCACCATTTCGGCTGAACACCGGCGTACGGTACGGTACCACACGACTCGCCTTATCCGTTCTGTCTGAGTCCGTCCATTCACCAAGGCCTACCAATTCTCACAAACGGCGGGGCGTGCACAAGGGTATCCCCTCGAGTAGCTCTGTTATAGATATTAAGAATACACTAACCGTGATGTTGACAAATGTACCGCCTGGATACGATGCCCAGACATATTTGGCGTCCGTGTACCCAACAATGGCCGAGTCCTGGCAGGTGCCATCAGCCATCAGGGTATCCACATAGCTTTGCCAGGACATATTTGCAAATCAGTTCAAAGAAGAAAAACGTGTTATCGAATAAGTCGCAGGCGTTCTCGGACAGCGAAGAGCTGTGAGCAAGCTGTAGTGTCAGTGGTAAAAGGCCTCCTGCAAATCCCCAGCTCTGTCACGTCCCCGCTTTCTTCTTGGTCTGGGCAGCGAAGAGAAGCAAGCCACTGCATTCGGGCACCGCTTGGGTGTAGTCATAAAATCACTCCGCGCGGTCGTTCTTAGGTCTTAATGCTAGCGCCAGCGCACTATTTGGCGGATGAAGAAATCTCGCTAGGTTAAAATAATAGAATGACGTTTCTGTTTTCTTGCTTAATGTAATTGTGATTTACAACTTTGATTATAATTGTGGCATTTTAAAAATGGAACATAAATGTCTGGTCAAAATTACTATGGCAGGCAGGCCAGCTCAGATGTGATGGGTGAAGTTATATTTTATTTGAGCATTCTTTTGTACATGATTTAGAAACAAAAATAGGCAGTAACTTTTATTTTTGACAATTTTACACATATAAACAGTATTTATTTAATTAGGATACAGCAGAATGATTATAATGCCATAAGACCATAATATAAAACACATTTCAAATATCAATGGAGTGGTTTATTTTGTATAATTGGAAACACATATATATAAAATAGCAGAGCTGAATTACCTTTGGCCCTGAAATACTGAGATAGCCTACACAAAGATACTAAGACACAATATTTCCCTAAAACTTAAAACATTATTCTGAATATGTAGGTGAGCAGACAGAGGCCAACATTTTTATAAACCCACTTGGCATGGCTGTTGAAGGACACTCAATAAGCATTAAACCATTACCTTTTCTGTAGCATTTTCCACCTGAATTGTTTGCTAAATTCACCTTAAATATACTGGATTAGACCAATCATAATTATTTTAATTGACCATGGCAAATCTTATTCCAATTTTACACATTGTAAAAGTAATTCAAGTCCTGATGAAACAGTCTGCCTGAACATTGATAGACTTTATTTGTGCTACACTTACAGTAAATGATCACATTCAACCTGGTGGATTGTTGCACAGTTATGGTGGCAATTTAGTTGTTACTGGTCACTTTGTTTGTTGCATGAACATAACCCATTCATTTGAACAAACCTGTTGCAACAGCCTATCAATATTCAAATAGAGCATAAGCACAAGTGATGCTTTACTATCATTAATAAAAAATGTGTTCTGGGTTTATGTTTATTATAAATAAATAATAATTATACCGATGCAAAACATACATACGTTTCAAATCATTTGCTTTACCCTAATGAGAAAGAAGAACATTTATTTTTGTTTAACACCTCATGTTGTATTTTCTTTTAAGTCCCCTTGAACTCACACACCCCTTGTTCCTTGTCTTTATAGAGTGTTCAGTGGAATTCACAGAATAAACTACAGTGAGCATGACTACTCACTTACTCCCTCTCCCTCTTCCAGCTGGATAATAAGCTAACAAGGACATTCATTAACCAGACAGTTAAGTAACCAATATGAACAGCAAGAACAATGTAAATCTGGAATATGGGATTGGCTATTAGCCACTCCCATATTCTGTTGTCCTACTGGACTCTAGTTTCCATGGCTACCTCTGTTTTGAACTTGCAGTCTGTCAAAATAGTCACTCAGAGCCAAACCAATCAAACTTACCACTGAGTCAGTGAGGGTCTGAAAAGGCCTGGGATTGTTTGTTATCAAAATCATTAACAATTAAGCATAACCTTATTGTGATCGAAGCAGGAAGCGACAAATAAACTAGTTGTAAATAAGTGACATGAATGATCTTGTCTCAAATATGGCAACATGTTTGAGGTTGCACAGTCCGTTTGTACACGTTTTACACATATTATTATTGTTATTATTATGTATTTACCTATTCACCTGTTGGGAAAAAAGTCTTCCTCACCTGACAAAAATCACAGATTTGACTTTGAGTCATTTTTACAACATGGGACCTTATATGACTGGCATTTATTCTATTCCATCACAACCTCATTCCTCAGTGATACATGCTCAACCAAACATTGTAGCTTCATGGCATATTTTAGGCCTGTCTACAATATGTGCCAATGAACTTTACCCTACTTCTCCTCAGTACTGATGTTGGACATATCAATAGGCTGATGACTCATTAAATTGTAATCGTGAGGATTCAGGTATTGAGAAAATACTAAAGTCCACTAGAAAATAAATGTCTGTGTTTGTATAATGCTCAGCAGAGCAAAGGTATGCAATTTTACTTAAAATACCCAAAATGCCTCTCCGGGAACCATCACCTTATCGTGGTGGAGAGGTTTGGGTGCCCCTATGAACCTGAGGGCTGTGTTGTCTG
>JAODUH010000019.1:2165365-2178924 GCA_027564835.1 Typhlichthys subterraneus | reverse complement strand
CCACTGTCCTCCTGTAAACCGGACTCCACCACCGTAGTGTTTACTTGCATTCTGCCCCCCCCCCCCCCACACACACACACACACACACCGTCCCTGCTGCCCTTCCCTGGCTCCTTGATTCTAACCAGTTGACTGTCTCCTTTCTCCTCCCACTTTCCTTCACTCTTCCAATGGTCCTGTCTTCCCTCCACCCCTCTCTCTCTCTCTCTCTCTCTCTCTCTCTCTCTCTCTCTCTCTCTCTCTCCTTCTGGCTGTCCCACCCCGCTGCGGCAGGAGAGTTTGGGGAGGTGTGTCGCGGGCGCCTCAAGCTCCCCGGCCGCCGTGAGATCATCGTGGCCATCAAGACGCTGAAGGTGGGCTACACCGACCGGCAGAGGCGGGACTTCCTGTCCGAGGCGTCCATCATGGGCCAGTTTGACCACCCCAACATCATTCGCCTGGAGGGCGTGGTCACCAAGAGCCGGCCAGTCATGATCGTCACGGAGTTCATGGAGAACGGGGCTCTGGACTCCTTCCTGAGGGTGAGACAGCAGCACACACACCCACGTATATGAAAGCATAGGCTCGTACAGTAACATTAGATACTCGTAGTCAAACTTGTAACTTTGATCCTATCGACCGGGACGAGCAATCGGCCGAGTAAGCACATCAATATCTCATTGATCTGGCTATTAGTTATCTCCCGTTTCCTTGCTGCCAAGAAAGACCCTCATAAGCTCTGAATCAGTGGCAGCGAGGGATATCTGAGAAAGCTGTGTTCAGGCGATTGGTGACATTTGCAGAGAGATCGGTCTCCCGTGAATCATCGGCCCAGAGTCACATCAAACAGTATGCTGGGCAAACGTCTGTAATAGAGCGAGGTGGATCAATTAAACGACAAGATAGAGAAAAGAGGAAAAGATACCGCTGTAAGCTATACAGTTTAACGATCAAGGATGAAATATATAAGTAATTTGTGTAAAACACACAGGGAATACATAGAAAACAGAAAGTTGAAGAGATCAGCAGTAGAGGTTGAAAGGAAGGAATACAGGAGGCAAAATGGGTCTCAAATTCATCTTTGTCTGTCTCTTTTCCTTTGCCAGCTGAATGACGGGCAGTTCACAGTGATCCAGTTGGTGGGCATGCTTCGTGGCATCGCAGCGGGCATGAAGTACCTGTCAGACATGAACTACGTGCACCGAGACCTGGCCGCCCGAAATATCCTGGTCAACAGCAACCTGGTGTGTAAGGTGTCTGACTTTGGACTGTCTCGGTTCCTGGAGGACGACCCTACAGACCCCACATACACTAGTTCACTGGTGAGTGTGCATAATATAGCAACACTGGATAAAGCTGCAAGGTTTAGCAAGACAACTGAAATGTGATATGTTATTAATCCAAATTTTTTTAAATGGCATTCTGGCCTCTGAAAGGTGAAATCAGACGACATATGTTCAGTTGATTTGTTAATCCTTGCTAAATTATCCAACGTTTCCTACTGACCCTTTAAATTCAATTTAAATAACAGATACATTAAGCTTGGTGTGACCTGTCTGTCTAAGTCAGTTGCTGTGGTTACGTGTTGGCTGAAGCTGGTTTTGTGTTGCATGTACTGTAAGCTCCTCTTTTCACACCTCTCTCTCCCCTCTTGTATGTGTGTGACTCTGTGTTCGTGCTCCATCCTCCCCACAGTATTTCATGCTCACCTACTCATTCGCATATCCACAGGGAGGGAAGATCCCCATTCGCTGGACGGCTCCCGAGGCCATCGCTTACAGGAAGTTCACCTCGGCCAGCGACGTCTGGAGCTACGGCATCGTCATGTGGGAGGTGATGTCATACGGCGAGCGGCCATACTGGGACATGAGCAACCAGGATGTAAGTCCACCATGATAAGAGTACCGCCACAGGTGTTTTGACCTAGATCTCTCTTTGGGGGAGGGTGGCTGCAGGCAGTGGATACTGCACATAAGCGCGGGCAGCTGCGATGTGTACAGAATGATTGATGATTGGATATTAGAACGTGCCCCAGCCGTGAGATAGAAATTAGTACCGATGGTGACTTGCTTATTGTTCTGGTGACATGTCATGTTGACGCATCACTTAACTAACATGTCAGAGACCAAGACCCTTGCCAACATATAGACAAAAGCTGTTCTGCAAAATACCTGTCCTTTAAATGCAGGGTCATTTTTAACTTCAGATAAATTCTAGCTGAAATCAAAACAATATTCCTCCAAGCCCGTTGGGGCTCCGCTCCACACATCAAAATTTACTGTGACGCAAAGCGTAACCCTACAGTTTTGTTGTTGTTAGCGGTGTTCACTACTGTGTTTATGTTCCTATTTATGGAGCCAGGGCTGTGTCTAAGTATCAGATTATTTTTCCCACACACACAGAGTTAAGTTAGCGAAATGCGAGGAGATATTTGCTGAATTTGACAAAATGTATATATTCTTACATTTAGCCTGCAATGCCTGACTTTACCTTTAACACGGCCACCTTTCCTTTGTCCTCAGGTGATAAACGCAGTGGAGCAGGACTACAGACTGCCACCCCCGATGGACTGCCCCACAGCTCTGCATCAGCTCATGTTGGACTGCTGGGTGAAAGAAAGGAACCTAAGGCCTAAGTTCACCCAAATTGTGGCCACGCTGGATAAACTGATCCGCAATGCTGCCAGTCTGAAAGTGGTCACCAACAGCACGCAGTCCTCAGGGTATGGCAATTACCATTTAACTGTATTATTATTATTATTATTATTATGAAAATGGAGATAGCATGTGGGAGTGGTTAGAGTTCCGTTATGAAAGTGTATTATCCTCTGCTGGCATTACAAGAATAATCTTATGACTACATGATTTTGTTATTGTTTGTAATGCACTGTGGAATTTTCTTTTGTGGATGTTTTGTTCGGTTTTATGAGGTGGGTTAGTGGTCCTCATAAAGGTTAATGATGTCTTATAGCGGTTACTGCTGTACCTTATGGATATTGCAGGAAATAAACATTAATTGCATATCCTGTTTTCTCAATGATCTACTATGAGAAGAACCTAGTGACATATTAGAAAGTGGTGATGAGGTGATTAGCTGAGTACAATCATTCGACCTTTCGTCTTGAGACCCTTAGAGTACTGAATGTGCCAGCAACACCACAAGGACATTTACACTATGCAAATACTTCTACAAGAGACACAGTAATGTCACTGTTATGTATTAACCCATATCACAACAGGAATCACACATGATTCGTTCCAATGTATACGTTGCCACAGAAGACTAACGCGGTTGTGAATTGCTATTGCTCAGTGTAGAACCAAAGACAAATCCCACTTTAGCGAGACAGAAATGTGCATATCTACACTTAGTTACGAAGGCTACAGGGCTGCATTGCATGTCTACATGAAAGAGTAGGACAGACATTTGCAGGAGTGACCTACCTATCTGCCCCTGCAACAGGGTCATTCTCTGCTGGTAGACGGCCTCAGACAATCCTGGGTTGTGCTCCTGGGAGAAAGCTGTGCCTCATTTGGCCACGGTAGTGACATTCTTAGAAGATTAAGCTGGGTTTTAATTAGCTCGATTAAGGCGATGCGAAGGAGAGATGGGAGCGCCTTTTAATTAGCCACTAACAGGATTTTAAACAGGCCAGCAGAGAGGCGCTCTCCCGCCGAACAGCCTAACAAGGGAGGAGTGAGATAGGAGAGCTGAATGTTAGCTAACGCCGTCTGTCTGGGAAGCATTGTGGCTTTGTGTTGTCAAACATGACATGGATGACATGTTATGCTGCACGTGTGTGTATACTGTATGGAAGAGGTAGTTAAAAAGTACGCTGGTGTTTGTTTTCTGACGACTATGTGGTGAAACCTGTCTGATGCGTTTGTCATTCGGATGTTGTAACATTGGTACAAAAATCCACTATTCACACTTCTGAGCATGTGGCCTTTAGGGAAACGGAACAATCTTGACAGCCCACGTCCGTGTTCTAGTTATCTCACTAGATAGCTGGTTACTTTCACAACAAAGCCTAGAGAATTATGCGGCCCCGCCTGCCACGTTTCCCATGTGGGCTGCAGTGCTCGCAACTGTTTTGAAGCTAACTTCAGAGGAAAGGGGCTAACAATGCTGCATTAAGAGAAGCCAGCGTCTGGGGTTAATGACGTCCCGAGGCCTAAGGCTCTGAAGCGCAGGCCTTATTAAAAATCACTCCATCTGCACCACTCAATGGAACCTCTGTATCACTCTTATTAACCCTCCTTCGTTCTCTCATTCCTTGTTCCCTCCATCCCGGCCTTAATTGTTAATGAATCTAATGCCGTCAAAAAAGCACGACAAGGATCAACAGAGCAGAGAGCAAGGGAGACAGTGGTGTTCTTTCTCTCCCCTCGTTCCCTCTGCTGGTTCTCCTCCCCTCGCCTCCCCTCACCCGCTCTGTCTCGCCTCTCGTTCGTCCTCTCGCTCCCCTCCGAGTCGAGGACCATTTTATTAAAACTCCCAAGGTGGCCTGTCTATCTGCAGCATTGATCAGTATGATGTTCTGTAGAAAGGCCTTGTTGCCTGTCTACAGGTGTGCAGGCAGATTGAGGACACACACACACACACACGCACGCGCGCACACACACACACACACACACACACAGCTACTGACTGCTTAAAGAGAAGATTAGGAGAGAGAGAGAGAGAGAGAGAAACTCCGGCCGACCGCCGACACTGTTAAACTACGATTACTATGAGCAGTATATGCAAAATAATATATTTCTCACCTTTTCCCTGGTCTGAAGTCCCTAACTTTGTCGCTTATTGCCTTTTACAAATTAAGGCATTAAAAAGAGATTCTGAACAGTTGATAACTCCAGCGAGTCATGTTCGGAACATGGACTAAACCATTGTATGGAGTAGGGGGGATTCAAAAATATTGAAACAGGTTACGTTACCATAAAAAATAAAATACACTACCATTCTATAAAATTTGATATACTGTATTTTTCAGAAAACACTTCAGATATCTGGGGTGTCATATTTTTAGGGTGGCACCTGCCACCCCTTGCCACCCCGGTGGTTTCGCCAATGCAGGCTTCTGGTAAAATATGACAGTATAGTTAATAGGGCCAGTTATTAGATTCCAGTTCTAACTGAAAACTATTTTGTGTTGGTGTGTGTGTGTGTGTGGGAGGGGGGTCATTTAACAGACTTGTGGTTAAGTGCAATCCATGGAATAACAAAAAATATATTAATAACGAATATAGTATAGAAGTACTGTCCATACACAAATTGAGACATCCAGACTTCTATGATGCATGTTAAATCTAAGGTATGGCATGATATGGTTTTTCAACCAGTGGTTGGGGTGTATTAATGTGTGCATGTGTGTGTGTGTTAATGTATAATCTTAAGGACCAGCGAAGGAAAGCATATACTATCGAAGGAAAACATACACTACCGGCATCACACACTATAGAATATCTCTCTTTCCCTCTATTATCTGGACTATTATTGACCTGCAGTGTATGAGAACGTACTTTTCTAATGGAGGCTAATTGTTTTTTAATTGACAGCTAAGAGGCAGTTACAACAATGCCTGCTGTGTGCTGATTAACATGAAGTCCCATTGAGAGAGAACAATAGCAGAGAAAAAAAATATATAATTATGCAGCCTGCACTGTTGAAAAAAAAGAAGAAAAAAATGTGCCTATTTTCTTGTCAAGAAACCATAAAATTACTAGTCTAGTGTTTAATGAAATCCACTACATTTATTATTTTGGTTGGAATTAATGTAATAACACATACATTGTCTCAGTGTTTTAAACTCATAGCATTTTGTTCATAAGGTGGGTTTTATTGGCTTTACCAAATTCAATAGTACTCTACATGTTCAGTGTTTACTACCCAGAAGGGCCACATATTCCCTGGCCCACGGCTCACCCAAAGCCCTGAGGCATCGCTCCTTTTCTTGGCCATCTCCAAAGCCAACAGGTGGGGAAACAGCTGGCTGTCCCTCCCCAACAGCCTAAGTACTTTGCCCAGGAAGGCAGAGCTCAAACTGCAACTATCCAAACCTTCATTTAACAGGAGTCCTGCTGGTTTATAGCTTTCTCACTTGGCAAGGAACAAGATATAAAGGCACGTTTAAACCACTTAATATACCATGTAATCGACACAGAAATATATAAATAGTCAAATAGTTTTTATTAAAGACAACCTTAAATTAATATTGCATGCGTGCAATACACATTCTAAATGCTGTTTTACATTGTATTTAAATCTGTGTATACTTACTGTTGGTCGTATAAAAAATATTTCTTACAGCATTCAAGTCACAATGCTACATTTACACGGTCATTCTGTATTGACAAATTTTAAAATTCTATAGAAAATGCATATATATGATGTTTGGATGTCATTTGGTGACTGTCATTAAATTGGAATGCCAGTGGAATGGAAATGACCACAGTGATATAAATGTTTTCCATGCAACAATGGTTTGATTGACATGCGACAGAGAGCAGAAAAATATACAGAGCTCTTGGAGAGAAAGGCATTTTAACCTTATCTGTCAGCAAAGTCAGACTTTGCCAATCTGCCAATTCATGTGACATAAGAAAAGTATAACATTTGACATCTGTATATAATTCAACTGTAGGAAAATGTTGATTTAATATGTTTCCAAGTTTGGAATATAATTAATTACAGCAACTATTTTAGATACATGGACGTAAACAGTGTGGGTGTTCTAGCTTTATGTCGTACCTATAGTTTGTATGCAAATGTATGTAAATATTTATACCATATCAAATAATCAAATGTTTCTGAAAGTTTGACAATATACCATAGGTACGAGCCAGAAGAGCCTTACCTGGGCGTTACCTAGCTTGCTTCCTATAAAGCTATAGCCGTGAGTTATAGCTTCTCCCACATACTTCCTCTCCTCACTGACGTTTTCCTCTTCTGCCTATATCCAGCTATCATGCATCTCCACCAGTCTTCCTTGATTCTATTCTCACCTGTGCTCATTTTCATGTGTCCTCCTTTATTCTACATCGCTTTCTGTTCTGCTTGCTTGGTACTGTTGACTCTCTCTTTCCATCCCCTCAGGCATCTCAGACTGTTAGGTCTTATCTTCTGGCTGGCCCTGTCTAGCCCGGTTCCCCTTCCTGGCTGTTGTGCCCTGCATTATTTCTCACCGTCTGTCCTGCGCGACGGGACTTTAAATGGCCATTGGCACAGAAGCTGTGTTCAATTGTGGTTTGAGCCAAGACAACCAAGCCTATCCCAGCCAAACATGGACACATTCTTGGGCCTTGGGTGGCCAGCTAAATGCCTGAGCAAGTGTCAGTAGAATTGATGTTTGAATTAGAAATCTGCTGCTACTCTTTTCATCCCTTCTGGTTTAATTTAATCTGTAAAAGACCACTGGGAAATTGGGTGGTGAAAAATAATGGAAGAATTAGCGCTGTCTTTTAATTCTGGAACACACTGTGTACATAGCATCATTTCTTTCTGCGAACTGACTGGCACCCACTTTAATAGTCACATTTGAAAGCCATATCAAAAAGATTATGGAAACATTGATAATAAATAATTCACATTGACAACTGTGTGTGTTTGTCTATTTTGAGAGAATTATAGATACACTCCATTTTGACAAGAGTCTGTAGGGGTAGTGAAGAGTATAGCTGTATGTGTGCCCACCACTCAGCATTCAGGTGTAGAAGTGTTTTTGTAATGCTAGTTTCAAGCAGGGACACCAAGGGTGATTTCATATACAACTCGATAAGTGTCCCTTTAAACCATATGCAGTCAAGACTGGCAATTAATTTGGGAAATTTGAAATGCACAATAGAATATAGAATGACATTTTTAATCTCCTGGCCTGCTGACATATTGTCTCATCTCTGTGCTGAGCCCCTTTATAGAAAAGAAAACCCATGGCATTTATTAATACACAAGACTTGCGTTATCAACATTGGGCCTTCATTTAGTCATAACAATTAATATCACTATATGATAGGAAGAAGAGATGAATCAAGACTTTCAGGCGTTGATGACAAAGCAACTGATTTAATTAATTAAACAGATAAGTACAAATTTAAAAGTGTTTATGAGTATGGAATCCTCCGGGCAATGCTCTGCTGGGTTCTCCTCATCCTTTTAAAAGCTGTGAATAATAAAATGGGTTATTCTTATCAGTGGGTAGTCAATTGGTTGGCACTCCATTTGAGTGGGGCTATTTACTCTTTATGGCCAGTAATAAACATTAAACAGCAAGAGTTTTCTCATGGAGAGAAGAGGAAAAGCAGATGACAAATATAAGTTTGCTACTAACACTAAACCCCTGCATGTAAGGTTTAACTATTGCACATTTGCAGGGCAATACGTGTACATGTAGGTAGAATATGAACAACAGATTAGAGCATGTTTAATGGAGATATACCCTAGTCAGCCTTGTTTGATTCCCAATATTCCCAGCCTATAGTCACACAGGAAGATGCTTCAAAAATTAAACGCATGTATCTTGCAACCACTCACGTTTGTGAACCACTTGTTGTGTGGAGTTTGTTTAAGCAAGATGCCTAACGAATACAATGTAATTGTGCTTTGGAAAAAAGCAGATGCTACATTTAAAATGGAAAACTGAATGCATAGAATGTAAGGACTTATTTAATCAACTAATTAAGTTATCATGGAATAAAGAAAAATAATTATGTTTTACTGCAGAGGTCTTTTCGAAAAAGGACCCCTTGTCTGATAGAAACACGGCACATGGACCCCCTATTAGAGGTCTTCACGGGTCCTCCGAGACCAGACATTCTGAGACCCGACCCAATATTAAAAATAAATATTGACAGATTTATTCTTATAGCAAATATTCAGTATATATATATATAGCTAATATTTTCTGACAGAATTTTTTTTGGACGAAAATCAGTTTGGGATAAAATAATTTGGAGGACCCCCTGCAGTACTTCTGATGATCCCATAGGGGTCCCGGACACCCTGTTGTTTTACTGTATATGTTTATCGAAATATAACTGTTATTCAACTATAAGATCTGCCAGACTCTCTCCTTGATGATGCCGGTGATGCATCAATTCTGAATTTAACACCCAGACTCAATTCATCTTTGCATAATAATAATAATAATAATAATAATAATAATAAGTAATTGTGAAATTGATGTAAATATCCAATCAGGAGAATTTAAATGGTCTCAATGCTTGAGGGCAAAAAAGCCAAATGTAGGTCAGAGAACCGATTTGCATGAATACTTTTCCATATGTATGCTGAACGATTTAGGAAAGTAAGAATTGACTTACAGAACCACGGGGTAATCGTGCACTTGAGGGGGTGGGTAGGTGGAAGGGTATTCCACAAATTGGTAACATATTGATGTGACAGAACATCAGAAATTGAAAGGGCGTGAAAGTCCAAATAAATCAGGCCAGTGAGAAACGTAGGACAATGTTATTGCTAGCAGGAGAAGGTGGATAAGAGTTTTCCATATTAAAAATTATGAAGGGAGACGTCTTTGAAAACCACAACGGGACATGCCTTCTATAGGCAGAGCAATATATAACCTACTCTTAAAGGTGTCAGCCCCGGCTGATAAAATGGAATCAGGAAGATGTCAATCAGGTGTGTATGAACATGCTCACAGAGTCCTGAAAAGAGGTCTTCAAAACACCACCGCTGTCTGAGAGGGGCTTTAAAATATTCTAGAATATTTTAAATATCGAATATAGAATCTATATCGATATAGACAGGCAAATTTGCCGTTCGTGCAAATTCTATTTGTTTTTATTTTTTGGACTGGGTGGGGGAGGCAACGGGGTCTCGAGAGCCGGCCAGTGCCTTCTCAAATTATTTATAAAAAGAAATAGAAATACAGTGGAGTGCAAACACGCTTCGACATACAATTTTAAGATAACGTTTAGTTAACACTACTATATCTTCACTAGGCTAATATATTTGAAAAAATGTCTTGCCACCCCATCTGCGTGACCTGCCACCCCAGATGATTTTCTGTAATATACTGTACAGTATATTTCATTTTGTCGAATTGCCTAATGTATTTTCTTTTTTTACGGTAACCCAACCAGTTTCAATATCTTTGAATCCCCCCTACTACATAAAATGGTTTAGTTCATGTTACGAAGATGTCTCGCTGGAGTTATCAACTTTTCAAAGAAATGTTTTAATGCTTTTATTTGTAAAAGGCTACTAGTGACAAAGTTATTCAGACCAGGGAAAAAGTGAGAAATATATTGATGACACACAGGAATGTGATTTCTGTTTGCAGATGAAGCTTGTAGCAAATAGCAAATAATGGTTGCCCCGATAGCTAGCTATAGTAAAGGAGCGTCAGGTGGCAGATTGCTAGTAGGGTTGCCACCTGTCCCGTTCTCCCGGGATTGTCTTTTTTTTTAATAGGTAGTCCCCAGTCAGATAATTAAGTTTCTCTACCGTGATTCTGGTATTCAATTGGCTAAATAGAAAATATATCCTATGCTTTAATGTGTTATGTGTTATCAAGTCTGACTGTTGATGCCGATTTAGGTTTTTGCGTCGAGGCTATTACGTAGTGTCAGCCTCGATATAGAACACATGAGCGTGTATATGTTTTGAAATTATTAGACATAAAATATTTCTTTAAACTTTCCAGCAAGTTTCTTACAGCAACATTAATTAGGCTATAAGAAACAATTTGCCGATAGAAGCTATTTATAAGACTGCCCGAACATCAAGAAAATCTTATAGGGAAATCTTTTTTATTTTTTTGTGGAAACGCTAGCCCTCGATGTTGTGGGTTTTATTTTTTACATACCAGTAAGTAATGCCTATGAAGAGTGAACTTTCAGTCATATGGAGAATGTGTTGTCTGATAAAAGTTGCCTTTGTTGTCTTTCAGGATCAAATTAATTAATTAATTTGAAGGGACAATGTAATTGTCAAATTGTCCTACCAGGCTGAATAAAGGGTTATACTGTCAACTATGCTACCATACCATCTGCATGCAATAGGCAATACCGGTATTAGACTTTTGCATTTGTTTAAAGAGAGAAAACATTTAGACTAAAAGTTGACTAAAACGCTTTTCTATTTTCGTTGACTAAAATAGACAAACTATTTACAATGAAAATTACTAAAATGGGACAAACTATTAAGCATTTTAATCTAAAGACTAAAACTAAGACTAAATCTAAAATTGCTACTAAAATTAACACTGGTTCAAACGTAACTGTACGGTAAACATCATCATCATAAGTTACTTGAATTAATAATGCAACTGTGGCTGTATAAACTGTATAAAAACATTTATGCATTTGTCATTGATGAATAGGTTCCACATGCACATTTAAGGAGGTGAACAGAAAAGTAAATCATGCATATGTGCTGACTAAGCAGGAATAATATATTTATTTTATATTCATAATATAATGCAGATTTCCCTACATAAATGTCCATCTTAAATTGATGCATGATCTGAGAAAACCCATTCTGGCTGCTTGTACCCGTGATCTTGTTCTTTCGGTCATGACCCACCCTTCATGACCATAGGTGAGGATAGGAACAAAACTTGCCCGGTAGATCGAGAGCTTTGCCTTCCGGCTCAGCTCTCTTTTCGTCACCACGGTGCGGTAAAGCGATTGCAATACCGCTCCCGCTGCTCTGATTCTCTGGCCAATCTCCCGCTCCATAGTCATCTCACTCACGAACAAGACCCCGAGGTACTTAAACACCTTCACTTGGGGTAAGGACTCATTCCATACCTGGAGTTGGCTGAGAACCATGGCCTCAGATTTAGCGATCCTAATCCTCATCCCAGCCGCTTCACACTCAACTGCGAACCGATCCACTGAGTGCTGGAGGTCACGGACCGATAATGCCATCAGGACCACATCATCTGCAAAAAGCAGCGATGAGATCCTTAGGCTACCGAACCGCAACCCCTCTCCACCACGACTATGCCTTGATATCCTGTCCGTGAATATCACAAACAATATTTGTGATATTCATGTCTATTCTATTATTCATTCTAATCTTCTGTATGTGTGTATGTAATCTGAGCTCCACTCTTCTGTACAGGTTGGTGCCATGTTAGTATATGTGTGTTGTCAGTCACACATCACACAAAGCATTGTGGTCCCAGCTTTCTGGCCCATCCTTCTAGAACTAGACTAGCTGAACTGTTTGTGTTTTTCTCACATGTCTTTCTCAACTTTTTTTTTACCAATAACCAGTTTGCATGCTTGTATTAATTATTTGTGTGCTGTTTTATGTTGAGTGGGTATCCTCTGTGAAAAAAAACATAATAAATATCCATTATAATAATAACATATAACAGAATTAGTCAAAATTAGATCTCTCCCTGCTCCAACACACCTGATTCAAATTAACGGGTTGTTATCAGGCTTCTAACAACCTTGAATCAGGCGTGTTGGAGCAGAGAGAGATCTAAAACATGCAGGGTGTGGCCCTCCAGGACCGGAGTTGAAAAGCCCTGTTCTACAGTATATAGGCAGATACAATAAGATAGTTGTTAGTGTGAATGTTAAGACAACGTATAGTTAGTGATAGTAGCATTGAGTGGGGAATACTTTTGAGGAAGCAAATAATCTATGTACCGGGAGTAGGTGGGGAGGTGCACATACCTGCCGGTGATACTGCCAACTGCCCACCAGCCATATTCATAATGTGCTCCCTCATAATATGCTGTCAATTAGTGGACAGTGAATAGGCTACTATATGAATAATAGCCTAAAACAATTCATTCACAATCTCATTCCCATATTTAGACGTTTAAAAGTTTATGTTTGCATTGCCCACCGGTCGCACACTTCAGTTAATGTAGTCTTTAGATAGCCTACTATGTTGATTGCTATTGCATAAGGGTGATTCTTCAATTGGAGGCACTTTTGACCATCCTACATTTTGAAAATTCTAATGTTGAATAATTTTGTTTTTATTATGTCAAGACAATGTTTACATATTTTGAAGTAAAGACCTAATGATAGCCAAAACTGAATTTATATAGAATCATATGTTACGTTTATTTGCCAAGTGGCATAGAAAATTGTAATTTTCATCACATTAAAAAAACACAGTATTTAACTTAAAATTTGATAACAAGCATATAATGTGAACTTAGTTTTGTTGTTACCATTATTAATCGTACAAAAATTACTTTAAACTAATTTTTAAACTACTTTTGCTGTAAATTAATTAATGTGGCGGTAATGACATCAATGGAATAATTGGCACATTATAATCAACCAAAACAGAGAAAGAATACACAAAATCCTAAAGAAGCCTAGTTATTAGCAGGAAAATCCAATTAACAATGACAAAATCAAGTTGAAGTTCAAGTTCAATTTTATTGTCATATGCTCCCACAGTAGAATACAGTAGAACACAATGAAATTTGTAATGCCTTGGCTCTCTCCCCCTTAAAATTCACATTATAAAATAAGAATGAACAACATACAGTAGAATATACAACAGAATATACAATATACAATAGAATATACACCATGCCCATAAACATACAGGCACATGCCCACTTACATACTATCTCTGTA
>JAODUH010000019.1:2116900-2137726 GCA_027564835.1 Typhlichthys subterraneus | reverse complement strand
ATTTACATCATATAGTCCAAGTGCACTCTACTTTCTGCTTCTACTACTTGTTTTGTAAAATAATTAAACTCATTTCAGCGCAACAATTCCCAAGTCCCGCCCACAGGCCTGAGAATGCCCCTGCCCCGCCCACATGCCCGACAGTGCCCCTGCCCCAGAGTGCCCTTCTGCAGCTAGACCCTTCTCAGTCACTCACTCACTAACTCACTCACTCACAGACACACACACACACACCACTCACACGCACAGCATCTCTCTCTATTATTAGCTTGGTAAGAACAAAGTAATTTCTCTCTGGTAATAATAGACACAGGGTGTCTCAGGGTTTGTGAGGTGCATCTGCCAAAAAGTGTTTAAGGATTTAGTTTCCATACGTTGTAGTCAGTCACGTGACTCATAAATGTTTAGCCATTAGCTAAAGAGCGCTCCCCATTGAGTAGTAATGGAGCCTGCTAATCCCAGCATTACATCTATGGGAGCTGAGGCTTCCTCCAGCCATACAGGTTGGCTTCACATGGGCCAGGTCTGCTCGTTAGTGAATATGAGTGAATATTAGTGAAGTTTATTAAGTTTATCTCACAAACGCTAAATGTAAAACATTTGGCAGGATTTGAGGAAAGGCATGTACAATATGTGTGTGTGTGTGTGTGTGTGTGTGTGTGTTTTAGGATGGACAAATTCTCTCTTTTTTAGGAGTTCTGATTCCAAAAATATACAATATCAAATTATGAGGTATATAATAATTATTTTTGGTTGTTCTTACTGTATGCGACCCTGATTATGACGTTGTGTCATACTGTATGTTTTGAGGAAGGCTACCATATGTTCACACCAATTGTTTTCATCCAAATGAAAAACCAAACAAATTAATGTATTTCAATGAGGAAAATGCTGGATGAGACAGGGCACTGCAGCTCTCCGTTGATTTGAATGGAGACAAGCTATCTTGAGAGTACATAAAGAACAGAGCACAACATTGTTTGCCTTGCAGACAGTGTGCACACAAAGTGTCAGAGAAGAAGTTTTTACTGTATCAAAGGGAAAACACATGGGTCTGTGTGCGTGTGTGTGTGTGAGCCCATAACATGTCTAGTATGTCCCCTATATGTCACAGTAGCCTTTATGGCAAATTAATTCTCATAAAATTGGAATAGCATCTAAAGAAAGGCACACATTTTTTTTGATCACATACCGTACTGTTACTTCTTCTTTGTCTGTGGTTTGTGTATTATTGTTTGTGTCTGTGTTTGCATGCAGGCGTGCAAGTGTGTGTGTGTGTGTGTGTGTGTGTGTGTGCACATGCATCTGTGTAAGTCATATACCAGCCTGTCCTTTATTGTTCTGGACATGCCCGTGTCTTTTCCTCCCGCTCCCAACACCAACACAATGGCTCGCAGAATTTAGCCTGCGACTGGGAATAGTGATGAGTCATCGTGCGTGTTTACATGCGTCTTTCCGCACTTCAATCCCAGTTCACCTCACTACGGCCCAGACTGCACCGCTCCTACTGTGTTATACCTTCCATTACAGCCCTGCTAAACTAATGTAATGTGTGTCCCGTTTCATGGAGCTGGTGCTGGTTCGGCTTCTATTTTGAGAGTGCAAGGGTCACGTCTACAGCAGCCGTAGTGTCACATCAGTGTCCAGAAGGAATTAAGGATCGTGTTGTGTCATTTTATACATGCATTTAGTCTGTCCGCCTGATAAAAGTGTGGGGTAGCAAATTCTCTCGGCCACGCTGACATGTGGCGTTGTTTATTTATGGCCCTTCATGGCCCTCTGGAGACAGTTTTTTGGAATCCGGACAGTTATCTGCCTAACCCCCTCCCCTCTGTGTGATGAGGGGAATGACTAAAGCAGAGGCGAGGGTCATTAAGTTGAGTAGGAACTGTATTAGAAGTCCTGTTCTCTGGGAACGCTCCCAGCTGAGATGGGACAGCCACATTGGATAAACAGATGGAGAAGACGAGACAGGAGAGGAGAGGCCATTCAAAATGGTTTCTAGAGAATTACGTCGAATTCAACTATTACACTCATCCAGTAGGCTAAAAGAAAGAAAGGGAGAACAGTTAGCTAGATTAAATGTATTATTTGGACAGCAAGTGAGCTCAAACGTTAGCCAGGGCCAAAGAGAGGTCTCAAACCTATATAAACCTCAATGTTCTCCACTTGTGAATGTACCTGAGTGAATGATATAAAGCTCTTCTGATGGGTCCTGCCTTGCTGCATAATCTCTCCCCCTACTATCCCGAACACAGTCCATAAATATTACATGAATTGACTTTGGGTGTAATGGTAGCTGAGCTCCAGGCTAGGCTGGGGCAACCTTAACAGCCCCTATATGACCCAACTCCACTCACATAAAACACCCCCGCCCTTCCCCCACCTCTTCCCTTCTCCCGACGACCCCAATTTCAAGGTGCAAAGAGGGGTGGAGATTGGACTTTTTTTTTACACCTCATAACTGGGTGGAAATTAATAAGCCGTTTAAGGTGTGATCTGTGAACCCCACGCAGGGAGTGTCAATATACAACCTTGGTCTGTGGTGTCCCCGCTGTCACAAAGGTCACTACCCCCCCCCCCCCCTCATACACACACGTGTGGTGGGCTTGGCAGCAGCCAGCAGTTGGCGAAGATTTGTAACTGTGTCCCTGGTCCATTGCATTTGAATTATTCTGCAGGCTATACCCCCTACCCCACCAAACATCCTTCACCCCATCACAACACCAAATACACCCCCCCCTCCATCCCCTTCACATCCCATCACACAGAGAGAGAGAGAGAGAGAGAGAGAGAGATGCTGGGAACAAGACGAGAAACAGTTGCCCATAAAGAGTTGGAGGTGTACAGGCGGACAAATACAGTGCATGGAGGAAGAGGAGATATGATAAAGGGAAGAGAGGAGTGATAGGAGAGGAGAATAGAAGAGAAGCGATAGGAGAGAAGAGGAGAGGAGAAGCGAGAGGAGAGGAGAAGCGAGAGGAGAGGAGAGGGGAGGAGAAGCGATAGGAGAGAAGAGGAGAGGAGAAGCGAGAGGAGAGGAGGAGGGGAACAGGTGGAAGGTTAATGGGCCTGGAGCAGATCCACCAGACACTGGCGGTGGTGATATATGGGCCCCCGGCACCGGTGTTGGCGTGGGGCGTAGGCTTTCAAAGATATATTATTTCATTTGAGGAGCAGCAGCATTCTGGTCACCCCACCCCAACCCCCCACATTTGTCCACTGATAGATGATACACACACACATTTACCACAGACACGTGCTACACACCAGAGAGACACAATCGGAGTGTTGGTGTGTCCGTACGTGTTTGTTCTTGTTGGTATAAGAGAGATGTGAAAAACAAAAGAAGGGAAATTGATTTTCCTTTGCTTTCCGTTCCTCTGTCTCTCTTTTTACGCTCAGTCTTCGTCTCAATCTTTTTCTATTCCTCGCTGTAATTCCCGCTTTGACTTTTCTGCCGACGTTGTCGCTTGACCCTTCTATTTTTTTTTTACAAAAATCTCATAACACTTTTTGAAGTTACTCATTAGATTACATCTAATTTACAAAAAAATTTAATAAAAGAGGATGAAATGTACTAACAAGCAGAGATAATACATAAATGAACAGAAAGCGAAAGGTGACAGGAATGTAACTGGCCCGACGCCAGGGATTACATCAAGTGAACAACAGCAGTGGAATAAAAATAACATGCACTTTGAGGATGTTGTTTACTGTATGCTGTGCCTAATGGGCACAGACCAAACAGTGCATTACGCCAATGTATTTTTGTTTACACAGTATGAATGGAAAAACGTGACGGTAGAAGGGGAGGATCTGCGTAGGACAACTAAATACCTTACAATTAAATACTGTATATAAAGATTGATATAAAAGTATACAGTGATATTTACAGGGTGCCAGTAAGGTCACTCTTCCGTTATGCAGAGGGGAGCTATCCCTATGATATCTTTAAGGTAAACAATCATTAACGGCATGCCACTGGTGGTCATTGTAAACAAGATAGTCAAACGAGACATGATGTTTGAATGACATTCAGAATTTTCTAGAAATCCTGCATCAGATTTCCTTTTCCCCACTTTGTTCTCTGTCTGCTTGTCTCCCTATGGCTAAATGCAGGGCTTGTTTTTTTAAGTTGCTATTTTTGTGGTAACAATATCTGTTTGTTGAGGAGCCCTGGGCTTAAGTAGAAGTGTGTGCATTGTGGTGGTTGGAGACAAGATGGTCGAGCGGGGTCACAGAGGTCTCTTTTCTTCCATAAATGATTGAATAGCAGGCAAAACTATCCTTCTCTTTTTTATAAATTCTGAAATAGGTCTCCATGTTTTCCCCCCTTTACAATACTACCAATAATATATTGAATATGTTCCCTGCTGATTTTTCTGAAGGTTCGGTAGGATAAACCTATGATTCAAAGAGAAAATACACAGAATAACATAGTTTATCCCTGTAGACGTGTCCTTGAGCCAATAGAGTTGAGCCAGAACCCCGATTGAACATAATTTGAGAGAAACCTTTTGCTAAAGGTTCTCAATTGACAGATAGCTTTCCACAAGTAATATTATATAGGGTGGCTCTTCCATTTATACAACTGAGGCCAGCAGATGTATCCACTCGAGCACATGCAATATGTGGCAGACTTCTGAAAGACCTCTCATTAAGGCAGGGAATGCTCTGTAGCTCAGAGGGCATTGCACCTGGCAGTCCTTTTAGACTTTACTTTTGACACAATAATAATGCATATATGTTTTTGTATTTCAACTCATAGTTCTTTAACTTGTGTTACTGTAAGCAGACATTTGCTTTGTATGACAACGTTGCAATGGAACATTTCCAGAAGCAATGTACACAATAGCATTCACATTCAGTCATCAGATGTGATGCTTATTTGCCTCCAAAATCATGTTGTGTGCGTTTCCCATAACATTTGCCGTACTGTTTGACGGAAAATATCTGGCTCCACTGTCCTTCTGTCTTCACTGACAGTTACAACTAGCTTTAAGATACTGATTTTTCCAAATAGCTGGACAGGTCCTTCAGATTCCCACAGGAGAACCCAGGGGGGCGGAAGGAAAGAAACAGGAGCACTTGTTAAAAGGGAAGATTTAAGGTTACACGTCCCGGAGGACCGGGAGCTGCGAGGAACTCACTGGGAGGAGAGGTTTTTAGCCTAAAGTGAAGTCTGTTCATCCACTTGTTGCTTTGATGAGGGATAAAAGGCTTGTAGTGGAGTAGCAGCTCCCTCAGGTCAGAGCGATGATAGACTCAGCTGTCCACAACAACGTTTCCTCCCTTCGGTGCATCGCTATCCTCACACACACTTTCCCAGGGTGTCTTGAAGTTAGCCTATAAGATGATAAGTGTTGCTTGAGGATGCTGTGCTAAAGAACTGTTTGGACGTTAGCATGTTTGAACGTACCGGGGTCTAATTAAGGGCATGTGTTTAGCAATGGAGTCAGCACTGAGAATTCCAATCCTCCCTTGGTCTTCCCGCTTTCCAATCTCTGCCAATCTCCCCCTTCCCTACCCTACATTTCCGGAGCAAGTAATTCATATATGTGAGCAGTTTGAAGCGCTTGTTTGAAGACGATCAACGTAAAAGCCTTTTTATATTAGCAGTACAGGCTTCTTGTTATGGCAGCTATGCGGAAGGGTAGCTTCAGTTGTTTTCACAATTCGATGCTAATACGGTTGTTATTTCCACAAGTTGACAACATAAATCAGACGGGATGGGGTAGAGAAAGAGAAAGAGGGTTTAGGAGCATACAGTAAACATAGGGGACATTAGGAGTCAATTGATAAGCTATCTGCTACTAACAAATACATTGAGAATCAAGACATTTCTCACATATCTCCTTCCCTTCTCTTCCTGTTGTGCTTATGATTTACAACTAGTGTATGGAAGAATACTTGTCCAGAACGCTTTCCAAAGACCATTGAAACCAGAAGCCAGGAAAGCAGAGCCATACCATACTAGTAAGGGTCAGAGTTCAGTCATTGCTTGTAAAAGTATTGTTATCTTACAGTGAGTCAGCTGACCAGGGTAAAATGTTGTGAGGACAGAGCATAAAGATAGACAGAAGCAGTTGCATTTAGCTACCAAATAGCTCCTTGCTATAGGGTTTCCTTGAGGTCAAAGGAGCATGGGGTCCTGCTCCTGCCTTACGCCAAACCTGCTCTAAACTAAACTTACCACATTGAGTTATGCTGGCCTGACAGCTAATTTATCATCCACATATCTTGAATACAACGTGCCATCTGACAAAATAAAAACTATACTTGAAATTGTTGTTTTACTGTAGATGGACACCTGATCTTACAGTTACTGATAGAATAAAATATAAATAAACACATTTTCTTTTAAATATTGTGCAGTGTGAATAAAGCTTTATAGCACACTGCAGTAGATCACCCTGTTAGTTGAGTTCTGTAAGGTTAAGATGGAACATAAAACAAATACTTTACACTAACAACCACACCAATGTTTGTTCCTATTGTATTAATGATCTGCCGGTCATCTGGCCCCATGCGCTAGTGGCTGTGTCTGCCACTTTCGTCACTGGGCTGTCAACAGTTGTCCAGCGATGTCTATTTTGGATTCTTATTTATGGCAAGCTCAAGTTCTGGACGGGTGGGCATATGGGTGCTGGATGTCCAAGGGACAATAGATAAGATGCAGTGTGCAGGTTTACACTTTAAGAAATAGGGATATTCATATTTAACTGGCAAGGAGAACGATTGTATTTGCGGCGGATTTACAGTGACTGGCGTGTGCAATGTAGAGGCACTGGGGGCCAAGTTATGACGATGAGTGAGAATTTCAACATGGCCACCGGCCAACTACCGAGCGAGGAAATACACAGAGGACAATGGCACCTGTTCACTGCCTCTGCTTTTAAGTGTTCCTTTCTGGTCCGTTTCTTTTTCTGACACACTCTTTTAATTCATATTGGATTTTATTTCACTATTACTCTTATAATATTTGTCACACATTCTTTTTATCTTTTTCTTTATTTCTCTCCCTCTCTCTCGCACAAGGCCATAAATAGGAATTTGGCAGTAGGCAGGCATAAATGATTCCATACATGTGAAATACAGGCACAGCCCTAAGAATAGGCATTACCATTCTGGAAGTCGTTCAGGACTCCAGCCTTTAGCACGGGAGATGAAATGACCCTCTGTACATGAGCCGAAACACACACACACACACTCAAAACAATGAGCCAAATTATTCTGAAAGCGGGGGTCGACGAGAAGTGCCGACAGCACCGTAAAACGTCCAGAAAGTGACTGGAGGGGAGGGTAGTCGGTTTGCTGGAAGGAAATATAATTGATGAACTTTTCAGGTGGCCTCAGCCGGCTGGGCCAAGGCATTATACTGCACCACATGTTGCCCCGAGCGCCCCGCGCCATCGACAGCCCCACCTGGCAGCCTCATAGCCCGCACCTTAGCGTGGTGGGAGAACCCAGACAGTTGTGTCAGTGGAGCAAGGCTCAGAGACAAGGCTCGGAGACACACTTGTTCCGGGGCTGCACCTGTTCGTTGCTGACAACCTTTGCTGTTTACACGTCGCACGCCATGGCAGGAAACGGCTCAATTAGTTAGTTCAGATGTTTAATTTGCGCATCAAGGGCCATCTCGGGAGCGCCGCCAGATGTGACGTGGCCCCACAGCAGCTGTGTGTTCCCATGGCTTCCCTTCCCCTCCCCCGCACGTCCAGCGCTAATGGGACTTTATGTCTCCCGCCTCAGACGGAAAGCATGGCTGCGTCTGTCTCCGCATTTTAAAACAGCTCTCGTCCTCTCTGATGCGTTAGGGTGGGGGGGTTAGATGTGTTTGTGTGTGTGCGTGTGTGTGTGTGTGTGTGTGTGTGTGTCGACTGTCTCTACAACTCTGAATAATAGACAAGGGGAGCCTTTAGTGTGTTTTCTTCTTCTTATACTTCAATTGCCCTTAACGCACAACTGGCTAGACAATACCTATAGGCTCACATCCTGCTGTCTGTTATCCTTCACAACACTACACAAACACACACACACACACAGGTGAATCTGTATAAATAAACACACAACCACGCTTTCTCACACACACATTGCAATATCGTCTTTCCGTGCTCATAACTTGAGGTATCCAGTCAAAGCAATGAATGCAGAAAAATGCAATGGAAATGAAATGCAGTGTTCAATGCCAATGTATTGCCTGCCTGTCTAGGCTGTGTGCAGCAATGGGGCTGATTGGTACCAGGACATGCAATCCATAGTACAGAAAAAGTAAAGGTAAAGAATATGTATTATATGCTTCCATGTGTCTCTCTATTGGAGGCAGTGTTGTGAGGGAGGGCGGGAATGTGAGATGGGCAGGAATAAGGCTCGAACATTTTCACACATTGTGCATACTATACATACCGTACTGTATACAGCCTTTTGTGTGTGTGTGTGTGTGTGTGTGCGTGTGCGCATGCGTGGTTGTGCATGCCTGCGTGTGTGTGGGGGTGTGTGCGTGTGTGCGTGCATGCGTGCGTGTAGAAATAAATGTAGGGTTACTTTTGGGAGATGAGGTTCCCTGGGCTATATGTGTATTGGCAGCCTAATGTTCATGTGAATAATTGATTACTGCCTCTTTGTGTTTTTGATAATTAGTTGATATCTTCGTAGCTCTAAGCCCTGAGATTTCAAGTCCTAAAATGTGCATGCGTGCACACGTGTGCTCTTATACATGGTGGGGTTAGGTATTAATGCTACTGAAAACAATCGCATTCAGACTAAAAGATCTGTCTAATAATGTTATTGAGGAACATAGCAATACACAATCTATATTACATTCTTATAAGCTTTATTGAGCGTTACCGCAGAACTACCCTCTCTGGGATGCAATTCATCATTCTGCATCAAATATTATGTTTCATTACCTGACAGATATTGCTAATAGAAGCTGACATTTTCTAATAATTTAATCATATTTGAAAGGGATTTTGTGTTCAGCTAGTCAACAGCCAGGCATAGCTGGCCACAATAAACATGGTGTGCATGAAAGAGGCTTCCATTGAAATTCATGAGTACCCTCTCTCTGGCCCATTCTCTTGCCTTATTGATTTTTCTATATTTTATAAGCTTATCCCTCAGGTAAAACCGAACAGAAGAATTTGAATGTGCTTGTTTCAGACACACATATCAGACAGAAATGTTGCGATCATTGGTGACCTTGAGAAAACAAGTGCTTTTCCTGCACCCCACAATAAGAAGAAAAAAAAACATCGTCCCAATTAATACACGTTTTTAGAGACGGTGGATTTTTATCACATTGTAACATCTTTGAAAAATGTATGTTCTGTCCTGTTAGTGAGGAAAAAAAAAGTTGAATGTCTTTTTGCAAAGAACAGGCAAAGAACAGCCATTTTGTTTTCTCTACTGGTCTCGTGTGTGCTCTGCATCTGGTGAAGGCGAGGACAGCGCAGGAAGGCATTATAATGCCTGCATTTCACATTTCCCACATGCCCTGGGACAAGAGGATGTATATTTGAATGCATGGAGATATCTGGCAGACTGAGTGAATATGGTTAAGAGTACACTCACAATGGAGAGTAATATTGGGATGGATCAAAGTAGGAAAAAAGAAGGTCCCGTCAAAGGTCCTGTCAAGTGTTTTAGGGTCAAAGGTCAGCTTTCAGGGTCTAATAATGTGGCCACCGTGGGAAACAATCAGTCTCTCTGTCTCAGTGATATCGATCAGACACGGGCACTCTCTCACACAAACGCACACACACACACACACACGCACACACACTCGTACACCAGTGTGCTCACACACACTTGTGTGCATAAACATGCAATATCATGCACACATCAACCCCCTCTCTCCCACTGCAGTACTCTTTTGTAAGGGTCCCCTTGTACACACGCACGCACACACACACACACACACACACACACACACACACTACAGTACATTACCTTGTACTGGTTAACATAGTAATAACCACTATACTGGTAAAAGAAGAACCATGTAGCCACTGCCCATCACAATGCCACAGTAAAACAGAACACAGCCAACTGCACAAAAGCTTCAAAGGGAATCTACAAAGCATAATTGTTGGTATACGATTTAGACATGTACGGTAAGCAAACTAACATATTTAGCATTATTCATAAACAGCTTTATTTCTAAATATACAAAGCCCTGAAACGGTATCATGATTTTCTGGCCTCACGGGTCTGGGACGGGACTGTTGGAATTTCCATGGCTGCTTAGGAACATACTAAATACAGTATAAGGGTTCCCAGGGAGCACCCAGGAAGAGATAAGCCCACAGGCATGTATTTACTACCTGATATGTTGTATTAGATCTGCGGTACATGCCACCAACAAACAGCTGCCAACACATGCGATGCTGACAAGCATGTGCCACATAATTGTGTGTGTGTGTGTGCTACATATGTGTGTTTTTTAACATGCATGTTATTAGAGTAGCTATAGGAGATGTCACCACTGTTTAAGACAGCGAGAAAGTACTGTAAAATGTGCTTGAGTGTGTGTGTGTGCGCGTGCGTATGTGTGTGTGCGCGCGCATGCATGTGTGTGCATGTGTGCACATCATGTCTGTTGTGGGGAATGTAGATGTACAGTATTTACACGTAGCTTATGGGACAGAGAGAATGAGGCAGACAAATATGCACTGTGCTGTATTGTCCTCTCGCAGTGCCCTTGAGATGTGCCTGCACACTGCTAACTATTGTCCGCATGAAGTGTCTCACCTGTGTCCAAAGCTGGTGTTGGTGACCAGGGTTCATTATGGATAATAGCCTGTATTCTTCTACATTCTTTCCCTAAAATGCTAAGATTCAAATAAATGTGCCAGTTTGTCCATTTGTACATACTCTGTGCTAGCCAAACGAAGGAAAAACAAACAGTGTCTCTCAATATAGATCATATTTTGGCACACCTGAAAACTTTTCAAAATTTCAATTTTAATCTTTACATTTCAGCACTGAAATACATTTACAGTTATTTTGTAATTATCCAACCAATGCTTACATTTAGTTGTAATAAGAATGTTTCACACATGTACTAACAGTGTTCACCACATCTCTCCAAATGGCTGCCCTTACCACCTGCTAATTTTCCCAGCATTCTTATCACCCAGAATGACGATTGAGAAATGATTGGATGCTGGCTCAAGATAACCAAAATAGAACATTTCTGTTAAATATGCAATCTGTCTGAACGGTTGTTCTCTGTCACCTGGATGGAATTACAGGATATAATCCCAGCCACATCAAATTCCCAGTCATTTCTGGTATTCTGGTATATTATTCACTATTTCCCTGAACAGATACAGTATATGCTAACTTGGAGGCTTTTCAATAGGTATCAAATCAGAGGTCTACTATACCATGTCAGGTCATAATTATAAGCAATTACTTCTATGACAAACTCTGAGAATCTACCCAATTAAATTACCTAGGTAAACTGGCAGCAAGCTGCATTCAAGCAAGGCATGATTAAGCCTAGTCTGTACCACTCTGAGAACAATAGCGCTCATTCTGCTTGAATTAATGTTCATTCCCAGGTGAATTCACAGCTTGTTCAGCACAAGGTGAACAGATGCCAAGAACAGACCATACCAAACGACAGTTGGCAGAAACGTGTGGGCATTGATGTCGACTTCAAACTTAACCTGTAGTACTCATAGACAACAGACATTCTCTTCCAGCAGAGAGATATAGAGAAATGTAGTGTTTATGCAAATAGCGAATAGTGTTTGATGAACTCATGGTGTGTTTGTGTGTGTGTGTGTGCATGTGTGTGTGTGCGTGTTTGCACCCCCACCCCCTTCGCGGCAGAAATAACGTAATTCCCTGCGTTCATTAATAAGGCTCCACAGAAGGAGATTCCATTAATCTGTTCATTAGGCTACATCAAAAATGGAACTACTTATTAAAATCAGATCCAGCTGTGTGCTCTCGTTATGGACCGCAGACGCATACCCACCAACCTTAACAATGCTCGTGGCACTAAACCAAAATCCACCGCATAAAGAAAGGGAGGGGTATAGTTCAACCACATTGGACTGTTTTGGCTCAACACCCTATTATTATTGTTCTCATCTTAGTCTGGGTTGATGAATAAACATTACTTTTAGCTGCTAGTGTCTGATTGCACCGTTTCCAATTAATTTACATTTGCCCTGAATGGAGGGCATTTCTGGACTTAATCACTATGAAGGATCTTCTCAGTTTTCCTCAAGTCTATTCTTTCAGCCCTTGTCTGGGACATTCATTCTCTCTCTCTCTCTCTCTCTCTCTCTCTCTCTCTCTCTCTCTCTCTCTGTCTCTATAAAATCCCATTAATCTCAGCCGGTGGTTTTGAACAAAAGCTGTGGGCTAAGCAATTGATCTGGGCATTGATCCCACTCGCCTGAACGATCATAAAGGTGTTAAATTGGTTTCTTGGAGGATATGTATTTTTCATAGCTGGCCGCTAAAAGCAGAAGAAGTTCGTGCTCGGAAAACAAAGAAATTAACGCTGGTCATGATGTTAAAATATTGAAGACAGCATACCTTGAAAACTGCTCCTAAATGTGGGCTTTGAGGCCAGTTTGTAGCAATCTCTTGAAGCACTGTTTTCTGAAAGCTAACAATTTAAATCTGTCTGTGTAATGACTTTTTCGCTGTTCCAAGGTCACGCAATGAACCATCTTTGGCCACTGTGGGAGCCACTGTAAAACGCCTCTTCACACATTTACTACTGCTGCGTTTGTCTTGTAGAGCAAAACTGGAAGGTTATTTCAAGATATTTGAACAAGTGAACATAAAATACATTACTTTATGACCTGTTATAAGAACTCAAGTTAAAAATATGTGTGAATAATACAGTATCATGCTTTTGGATACTTGGTTTATTTGTAGTATTTCTCATGAAGTGCTAAATAGAACCAGTTAAACTAATACTAATACAAACCAGGGTATTAATTTTCTGTCTTACACCCTGGTTTGTATTAGTATTAGTAACCAGAAACTATTGTTTTTTCCAACTGAAGCAACAAGCTGTATACACTAACTTAGCAAATGAAGATATTTGATCTACTCTTTCCATGACCATTTGTATGATACAAATAAACCAACCAACCTGAATATACAGTATGATACATTTGGTTTTGCAGCGTTCAATAAACTTGTCATTGTGAACTTTGTTCAATTCAACAGTCCACTGCGAGCATTTTACAGCTTGGGTACGCCATAATCTTTGTTCTTTACTAAGCTAACAATAAATAAGAAGATACATTCTCAGATCTATGCCATAGATAATAGAGCTGCGTGTGCAGGCAGTGTGTATTCTAACATCAAGCATTGCGACGCGTTGCTTGCTTGACAGAGCAAAGGAAGAACCTGTCAGGGAAACAGCTTGTGTTGCTGGCAGGCAAAAGGTCAAAGGGGTGAACTCCAACCCCTGTTCCTCCCCTTACGCCTGCCTGTGCAACGCTTGTCCCTTTTACCAGACGGGTGTCTCCTGATCTCGCCTCTAGCAACCCCCCACCCCCCTCATCTTCTCCGCACAACCCGCTTTTTGATGACCCGCGTTCCGTGTGAGAGAGGTGGCTTCCAGGCAGGCAGAACGAGGACATATCTTAGATGACATTTGTCCACATCCCTGACAGGAAGAAGGAGGGCTTTGAACAACGGGGCTCCGACATGCAGCCCGCCTTACACTCTCTCAAACACACACATACACACACACACACGCACACACAGTTGCAATCTGAGGTGGAGGAATAGAGAGAGAGATGAGATAGGGAATATTTAAAGTCCATCAGTACAGCGCCTCTGATGGTTTTAATGATGCCTTTTGAATGTTGCTCTCATCCAGATGCCTCCAGACCACAAGCAAAGTGTGGAGGAGGACGAATAGAGAGGGAGAGAAACAGAAACAAAGTCACTTGTGCGGTCACAAGTGGTGGAACAGGCCACGTCAACTTTGTTGTATTTTTTACCTTTATCTATGTTGATAAAAGAGAAATGGGAAACATGCGCATTCTGACAATACTTTCCAAGCCGTTTTCATGTTTGAGTCACTGTGTCTGTGTGTGAGCAGGTTACACTACATTCTGGCTCTGATATCCTGGTGTTGTAAGCTAAATCGACTGCATCTGTTTAGTATTTTAATGGAAAACCAACAGATGCTGTTACTGAACTATATTGTATACAATGCCATGCAACAACCTTGGCACCGTGGCAGTCATTGTGCAGTCTCTAGTTTTCCGGAAGGTGTGTGATTTGACTCTGCCTTACCAGTGTTATGATACTACTTATGTTTTGTCTGCCTGCAAAGTAAACAGCCACCCATCCAGCAACCTCCCACAACAAGTGATACACTGCTGCAGGCTTACAGCGCGTCACGGTAATAAAGTGCTTGAGAAGGAACGACGATACATTTGTTTACCTGATGTGAACACATTATATGACAGACTTGAACGAAGTGAGACTTGAACAATTTCCAAGCCGGGATCAATACGCATTCCTCTCAAAGCTAACTATGCTAGCGTACCTGCACCTGTCTATTGATTAACATTCCCTCCGCACAAGCATTCGCTGACGTTGGGTGCACCCAACATCTCAGACAGTTCTCACAGACTAAAAGCCACTAAGTATTTCACAACAGCCAGCACCACAGTATGACTAAAGAGAAACATCCTTTCTGGTCCACAAAGAGTGCAGTGTTTGTTGATGGAAAAGAGGGGAAAGTGGGACTCTCAACCTTGTTTTTTCCTCATTCTTTGCTTCTCAAAGTGACCTTTCTGTGTTCGTCTGGATACGTGGTGTAATGATTAACGTAGGCAGGCATGGGAAGCGCCCAGCAGTCACAATGGAGGGGGTTGTTTGGAGCAGAAACTCACCGTTGCACTTCGGTCAGCTTCCCAAACTCACCTGGCCGTTCTATGGGAGCTAGCTGCTGGAGACAAATCTACTGCTTAAACATTATTAGCAGCAGAATCAGTCACAAACTGTTGGCAGCCAGCAAACAGATAA
This sequence comes from Typhlichthys subterraneus, assembly GCA_027564835.1. Classification (NCBI taxonomy): domain Eukaryota; kingdom Metazoa; phylum Chordata; class Actinopteri; order Percopsiformes; family Amblyopsidae; genus Typhlichthys; species Typhlichthys subterraneus. Next base: position 2,122,699 of record JAODUH010000019.1, on the reverse strand, counting down.
AACGTGTTATGTTGTCAAATAAGGCACGTAGCAATGTGTTTCCAAGAGTGTGGAACAATTCACACGAGAACGCACTGTGGTTCCACTGTGAGAGACTTTTTTTTTTTTTTGTGTATTTCAGATTTTAGGATAGGCAAATTGCTCACACATTGCACCAGCAACACGCATGTCTGTTTGATAAGCGCCATTTCATAATAACATTAATATATTTATTTAGCTAACAACGGAATGAAAGTGATACTGTATATGCAGTCATAAAATACAATCAATGTACATAGATTAGTAATAGAACACTTTTAAATTCTACAAAATAATTTTATTAATCATTAATTAATTCACTCAATCAGTGTTCATTGATGATCACATACAGTACTTGTCTTGGCTGCAATAGGTAGAAATCTGTAAAGATGCAAGACACCAGTTTATTATATTGCCACTATACGGCCTGTTAAACTCAATTGATATACTGTATCTAACCGTTTTACACTGTTGAAGCCAGCTGTCTGCCACTGCAGGGCAACAGTGTTGGCTGTAGAAGCTAACTTCAGCGCTAACCTCTGTGCTCCTTAACAGGTGGACGACCAGATGAAGCTGCTGCAGAACTGTTGGAGCGAACTCCTCATCCTCGACCACATCTTCCGACAGGTGGTGCACGCCAAGGAGGGCTCCATCCTATTGGTCACCGGGCAGCAGGTGAGAAGCTGCAACCCTTCCTCTCGTACGCCCCTACACCCAACCTCATACCGAGACGCATTACAGACCACCACCTCAAAACCTCTAAAGCACTATCGATTAGCCAGCGCGGTGCGGGTTGCTTCGCCATTAAAAATAGATTACGCTTATAGGTATACGCTAATGTGACCAGAATAATCAATTACAAGTTTTTAGATTCCTACTCTTAGTGGGTCAGGCTTCCAACAGTGAATAAATCAAGTGGATGTTTAAGCATGCCGCAGTCATATTGAACAGCGGGTGGAGCAGAGGAGCGGGGGGGGGGGGTTTACCAGTGTGAATGTGTTATTTAGCTTCGTCGAGGGCTCCTGAGATGATCAATGGGGGGCCAATGCCTGAGGCCCTGACAGGCACACACAAACAGCGCTCATTTCTATACAGTGCATAATTATATTCTCTCTCACACACATGCACGCACACACTAATAACATAGTGCACTTGCGCGTTTGCCACGGTTGCTCATTATGAATATACTGTACAGAAGCTCTTGACGCTGTCACGTAAGCTGTTCTTAATTATTGATTGGCTGGTTTTCCACAAATATTGTTTGACAATAGATGCAGGAATATAAATATTGAAACAAGCCAAGGGTTTCAGAACACACGTTCCTTTTTGTCTGTCTCTGCTATGTGGGTACGTTTTACTTACATTATTCTGAATAAAGAGAAGGTCAGGCCTGTTGATTGACAGGTCAGTGTAACCAGGCAGACCCTTCAGATAGACTGGATATACAAACAAAGATAAATGAAGCACAAACGCAACCAGAATGATAAAAGGAGGGAAAACAGAGACAGAGAAATGTCTACTTTTGAATTCAATTGTCATAGCGTCATATTCACACACACACACACACACACACACACACACACACACACACATACACACACACACACTGGGAGTGCCTCCAGATGCTTCGCCCTGTGCTCCTGTACTCCTACAACCAGAGCTGTCCAACCCCCTCCACGCCACACCACACTGCTCTGTGTTTGATTAGCGCTGCCTGGCTGTGAGATGAGGTGGTCGGTGTGCACACGGAAAATATATAAAGTGAGAGCACAGAAGGATATAAGTACGAGAGTAGGGTTGGGGAGTGCAGGAAAGGAGGAGAAAAGGCACTGGAGAGAGGAGGAGGAGGAGGAGGACGTTGAAGATGAGAGATGTTGAGCTGGGGGTATGGTGGGAGGTATGGGACTGAGATCTTGTTTGCATATTTTGCTTAATGAACAGCTGGTGTGTGTGCGTGTGTGTGTGTGCGTGCATGTGTGTGCATGTGCATGTGCGTGTAAGAAAGCCTGAGAGAGAGAGAGAAGGGCTTCATTATCTTCTATTATTCTCTTCTTGGCCAGGGGTGACAGCACAGCACTAATACCAGGGATATTTAGACTATTGTAGCCATATCTGCCTCACACACACACACACACACACACACACACACAGTATACACACAGAACTCACCCTGTAAGAACCGTGCCCTCCTCTAATATGGTAATTATGCATCTATATAGTACACTTTATCTTTACACACATACTCTACACTGTCTATAGCAGGGTTCCCCAATTCATTTTCCACAAGGGCCAAAATGTCCGGGGTTAAACTTAAAACCAGTGTCCATATAACATTAGGTATCTTATTAGAGCTGCAGTTCAATAATACACTTCATCTGTATTATTGCAGAACTTTGTCCTTCTTCCTCCTCTGTGGCTTTTTGTTTATAAAAATGTTATTCCTTGTAAACATTGCCACGCTTCTTTTAGTTAGGCTGGCTGTAACTACTAACAGGCCGGCCGGCATATGTCTGCCGTTCAGAACACTGGAGCGTTTATTAACGTACAATCAAAGCCAGGGGGGATATGTCTACCATTGTGTCAACATTTTATATGCCATGCATTTGATATCAGAATCAGACGGGATATATTTAAAATTAAACAATATTGTAATGAAACGTGTTGTTCAGTAAACAAGTTCATTGAACAACATTCTGAACTTTCAGTCCACTGACGATTTCTGCGAGGACTGGCCCCTGACTTGCCGTCCGCGATAACTATCTGTCTCAGTATTGTCTGATAAGACTGGCGATACATTTGGATGTTATTCCCCTGTAACCGTCACTTTGACTTGTGTGACAACAACAACAGCCAATGGCCATCTCATGGTAGCACCAATGTGAACAAATCCGACCACAGGTAATTTTATGATGACTTCCTAAAGTCACAATCATGCGCCAGACTTTCCAATTCCGCCAGTTCAAACGGAATAGACTTATTCAAACCGTCTTTGACTTTGCACGCCTCAAAGCACCGTGTGCATCAGTCCAGCCTCTTCTTTCATATTCATATTTAATGATCAGTTAAGATTGCCGATTGTATTCCTGATGAGTGAGGAATTAAAGATTTATTCAAACATTTACATTCTCTGTCTGTGCAGGAGGCATACCATAACAGTATTGATTGATTGATTGGCGCGCAGGTCACCGGGGGTGACCGCTAACTCTGCCGTCGCGTAACACACGTCGTATGTAGTGCCGCCTGTCTCTTTACTTATGGCTAGCAGGCAATAACCCCCAGGCATTGCCATCAACAGTCCTATCCTTCAATGAAGTTATTTCATGCACAGTTGATTTTATGTAAATTGATTGACACCTTGGGGTGAGAGGGAGGGGTTAGTGGGCAGTGTCTGTTTTTCACAGTCATAATTCTTATAGTATGGGGAGAGATAAAGAACATAGTAAGATCCATAACCAGGGGGGAGGTGTAGGTTAGGAGAAGAGAGAAAGGTGTAAAGGAGAGGAGAGGAGATATCGGTCCATGTATATTTTTCCTCCACCTCTCATGTTTTAAGAGAAGAAGAGTGAAAGCATTCTATCATTGTAAATAAACACAAAATCCAGGAGCAATTATGCGATCGCAGGGCACCCCGGTTCTCCATGCGTGCGTAGGATCCATGCGTGCGTGCGTGCGTGCGTGCGTGCTGTCTAGCTTCCCCCCAGAACCCCTCAGCACAGTCAATTATGGTAATAAATAGTCAATAAAAATGTAACACGTTCCTACTTACTGTGAGTGGCAGCTAAGGTCTTGCCTCCCAGACAAATGTGCTGTGGCTGCCGAAATGAAACGCACCTTGAAAAGGAAGTGGATGTGTGTAATGTAATGGGTGTGTACAGTAGGCCCAGGCTTATGGGGAAGAGCGGTGCAGGAAAGAAGATGCACGCCGTATCTTTCTGTCGGAGGAGTCTAACTGGCATTCTGCTGTTTTAAACCATTGAACCTTCCTGTGCATCTCTCTCTCTCTCTCTCTCTCTCTCTCTCTCTCTCTCTCTCTCTCTCTCTCACTCACTCCATTTCATTCTCTCTCACTCTGTCAGGTGGATTATTCGGTTATCGCTTCGCAGGCGGGGGCCACGCTCAACAACCTGCTGAGTCATGCCCAGGAGCTGGTGTCTAAGTTGCGCTCCCTTCAGCTGGACCAGCGGGAATTTGTCTGCCTCAAGTTCCTGGTGCTCTTCAGCCTAGGTGAGTCTCCAGCAGAGGCTTGGCTGGGGGGAGTGTCTCCAGGAAAGAGGAGAGGAAGGCTAGAGAGTTCCCTATCGGGGAGGAGGGGAGCTGAGAATAAGAGGAGATTTCTGGTGTGTGTGTGTGTGCGTGTGTGCGTGTGTGTGTGTGTGTGTGAGACACTGTACATATGCATACTGTTGTGTATGTCAAGGTCACTGTCATCTCTTTCACACACACACACGTATGCACATGTGCATGTACACCTCCAGGAGCAGACTTCCGCTCCCGTGCTCAAAAAAGAAAGAGGAGCTAATGAAATGTGTGCTTATACATACACACACACACACACACGCACGCACACACACAGACACAGTGGTGATCAAGTGGGATTCATGTTTGTGTGGGATCTCTTGTGATTCAATGAGGGAGCTTGAGAGAGGGAGGGAGAGAAGGGGAGAGAGAGAGAGAGAGAGAGAGAGAGAGAGAGAGAACTGGGTGTTTCAAATGGAGGGGGGGTTTCGTTTGGGCTGTGTATGTGTGGGGGGGGGGGGGAGGGGTCTGTGGGGGGCTCAGGGTCTAAATAATTTGGCGGAAACATCATTCATAATGAAAGGCTCACCGGAGGGATGTGTATCGCCCCCGGCTGTGCCCGGGTATCCCACGAAACAAGCCTCACAGCCACACCAACAGAGCGGAGCGTGGGGGGACTTGATATATAGGCAGGTGATTTAGAGCTGACGGGATTAATTTGGTCTCACATGACAGAGGTGACTGTGTGTGTGCGTGCGGGTATACATGTGAATGACGATGTGTGCATGTGTGTGCATGTGTGTACACAGGGTGAGTAAGTTATGCCTTGTAGTGTGTGTGTGTGTGTGTGGGGGGGGTGTACGTACGTGGGTGAGTGCGGCGTTGCGTTTGTACACAGCTTGCTCCTTTACAAGCTAACTTCCCCACTCAAACTGCATAGACAACATGATGCATGCATGTGGCGCTATATGCTGCTACTGTAGCAGCTGAATTAAAATAGTATACAGTATAATAACAAGCTGGCTGCTCCTGTTATTCAACAACCGGTGGTTATACACATAGCCTCGTGACCTACTGGTCGCAGGTTCAATCGCCTCGGCTATCAGCCACTGTCTGCTGTCTGTTGTCAGCCACAGGCCCTGTGATGGGCCCTTATTCATTGTTGTCAATCTTGGATTGGAGTGATGCTGTAGCTAATGGCTTCAAATTAAAATGGTTATAGTGTTGCAGATGATGAATTATAGACTTGATGTTAGTGAAGCTGTGTTTATAAAGGCAAGTATTTTAACAGCAGTCAAAAGACTATTTCTCTAACACCATTCCACTTCTACTCTCTAGTTGTCTCTCTCTCCAGCTCTCTCTCTCTCTAGCTCTCTCTCTCTCTCTCTCTATCTCTCTTTCTCTCTCTCTCTCTAGCTCGCTCTCTCTCTCTCTCTCTCTCTAGCTCTCTCTCTCTCTCACTCTAGCTCTCTCTCTCTCTCTCTCTAGCTCTCTCTCTCTCTCTCTCTCTCTCACTCTCACTCTCTCACTCTCTCTATCTCTCTC
>JAODUH010000019.1:2077974-2096894 GCA_027564835.1 Typhlichthys subterraneus | reverse complement strand
CCGTACCACCTCAACTGGCTCCTTTCGACGCGAAGGAGTAGCGGCTCTACTCCGAGTTCCTCACGGATAGCTGAGCTATATTTAGAGTAGATTGTAATTTATAAAGGAAAACAGGCGTGGAATGTGCTGTTTTTTAAATCAGAATATTTTTCTGTACTTCATTCGTACGCAACATTTTAACGTGAATTTAATGGCCCCTGGTCCTTATCAAATGATATCGCTCGACACCTCTGTGGGAGCCCGGCCCCCAAGATGAGAGGCACCACTCTATAGAGAGCCGAAGTCACTTCCGCATCATGGGACCTTAGTTTGGAAAAAATATGTATGGTAGTCAAGGGCGAGAATACAATTATTTTTAGACCCCGTTTGAATTGTGACATAAAGTACACATTTGAAATGTGTTTATACTGCATATACTGCATATTCACTGTTGTTATCGTGGACAGTATAATAATAACTTTTTTTTGAGGATTTTTATTTGAGAATTTCAATACACTCAAGGACATCTTACATTACGAATACAAAGTCACAATATTAAACATTTGACTAAGACAGGTGTATACATAGAAATATAAGATACAAATAAAAAATGAAAGTGTAAAAAGTAAAGTAAAAGTATGTGTGTGCGTACATGCATGACTAACCATGTTTACTAATCTAATTACAAAATAATCCACGTCAACATGACATGGAGTAACATGGACATCTACAATGATGTGTGCAGCCATCCACACACGCGCCGCCATCAACCTGGTCAGTATTGGAGAATCTATATTCGTCGCTGTATCTTTTCCCCTCATTTCAGCATCTACGAGGAGCACCAACATCAGCTGTGCTCTGTTTGGGTGGGGCGGGGCAGGGTTTGGGAGGTTGGGGAGGGGTGGCTGGCAATAGGTTTAGCAGGCGCGGAGGCGAGGCAGATTTATAGCGGCGGGAGGGGGGGGGAAGGGTGACCTCTGGGGCCGTAACACGGTAATGGGTGAGTGGCTCTCAACGGTAAGCTACTGGCACTTGACAAAGTGCCCGAAGCAGAATGAATTTACTTCTCTTTTCCTCAATCATCAAGCAGCCACTGCCCTGACCCCCATCCTGACTGCTATAACAAGATCTCCCATCTCGCAGGGGCCTGAAAAATTTACTGTCACATCGACTCCTCGACGAGCTCAAGTGAGCACTTCTTTCACCTTCAGCAGAGCAGGTGCCAGCGTCGAGGGGGGCTATGGTGCCCGTGCGTGTGCCTGACTGACAAAGACCTGGCAGTGTGTGCGTGTGTTTGAACATGCGTTGGTATACACATGCGTGCGTATGCATAGACATGTGTATTAATACTCAGCTAAAAATAAAATGTATTAAGGATGAGAATAACTTGATTCTATATAATAATTACAAATCTTGAAATTATCTGGTGACCCCTCAGAGAGCCTGACCGTATCTTTAAAAACAAACTGGGCTAAACGGTACAATTAATTCTGAATAAAATTCTTGGAACATTTGGGGCGGTGGGGGGGGATTCCTTTAAATAATGTTATTTAATTCAACCCACAATCCCACTGTTCTCCACTCCTTTGGCTCTGGGTGACTGTTAGTGCTTTGAAGTGATAAAAAGAAAATCAACTTCTAATGATTATTGAGCGTAATTTCCCTGAGACGGTTGTTAAATCTTATCTCCTCTCTGCCGGGTTATTTCGACAGGGGTCATTCCCAGCCCAACACCCCCCCCCCACCCTTCCCGAGGTCCCTGACACACAGAGAGATATAATTGAAAGTGAAGAAGGACATTAAAAGCCATTCAATAAGCCATATAGAAATTGATCAGACTATGAAAGCTATTTGCCCCCCAGAGGTGGGCGAGAGAGAGAGAGAGGCCACAAACTGTCAATAGAAAAAGGAAGAATACAGGATATGCAGTCACTGTTTGACAGGTGAGGTTGAGACAGAGATGTACTTCCTCCTACAATAAAAAATAATTTAACGAATTAAGAAAATATTACTTCATTTAGTTCAAATCTTAAATTACGGGCTTCAAAGAACTAAAAACATTATTAGGAGTATCCTAGAAGTAAACACACACACGCACACAGGAGTGGGTAATAAGAGGATATTAGCTACTGAGATATTCTATGTAGGATAACAGTTATGTTACTGTACATTGATGTTCATGTTTGTGTGCTGTCCAAATTGTTGTACATAATTTAAGTGATCAATTGAATATTTAGAGAGAGAGAGAGAGAAGCCAGACCACTAGTAGTGCTGACACAGCACTCACTGTACAGTCTGTCAGAGTGTGAACAGCACCTTGATGTGCCACATTACACTGTCATTACACTATTACATGTATGACTGGGCCCAACACACTTACATGGGTTGAAATGTTTCATGAACCTCCCCTCTCTATTCTACATCATTCCATACAGACCCCAAAGCCATTCCCTCAACTACAAATGTGTGTGCTTGTTCTGGGTAAAAATAATTAATTCCTAACCACAATCACAGCTCTTTCCTACACTATGCAGTTGTGCTAGTGCCTAAACTAAACTGCAATCTACTCTACTGTTACTGTAAACCGGTGTTGGAGAAAAGCTCTAACAGTAACTTGTAATGCCTGTTAAATTTGCAGCTTATGTCCTGAATTGGTGGTTAAAACAAGCCATAAAAGCACTGATGTTTCTGTCCCTGATACAGTAGCATTATTGCACTCCGTTTTGAACTTTGGGGTTGTGGGGGCACTGTAACCAATCAAAGAGTTGTCCCTTGGCATACACCAGGAGACCGCCATGTTGGGTTGCTGTATGGTTGAAGGGTTGTTACGATACTGCACATATTATTTTGCACTGTGCATGTGGTCAGATTGTGTTTTCTCTTGTCAGTATTCTTATCTTTGTAGAAGTCGTCAGAGTTGGGTTGGTTACATTTTAAATGTAGTCCGTTACAGTTACTAGTTACCCGACTAAAATTAGAATTTATATTAATAATTTTTGGATTACCTACATTTAATAACATAGTCTGATTAAAGTAGAACTTCATTTAATTAATTGATTGAAGTTAGTGAAAGGTTAGAAAGAGAACAACTCATTGTTTTATGCATTTTTGTTCTGCAAACTTCCCTTTTATATTTGAAAGTAGTCCTAGAAATAATCATCAAATACATTTAAAAAATAGCTGTAGTCTTATTCCACTAAATTAGCTGGTAACTGTAATGGATTACAGTTACTGTTTTTGTAATCAGTTACTTCTCAGCCCTGGAAAGTCATTATGGTGGTAGAGTTATAAACTGCCACTGCCATTCTATGTGACCGTCATGGAGTGAAAATAAAAAATGGAATAAAATGCCACAGCTCAGTCAAAATATAGAAATAAATAATTTAATAAAAACGATGGTCCAAATTCCACAAGCATGGTGGTCAGCCTGTGGCAGGTGTCACAATGCATTTTGAGCAGAGAGTTAATACTGATTATAAGAAGTACATTCATACTCATTATAGTCTGCAGCATCTGCTTTCTGTTTGAAAGATGAAAAGCTGTCTAATTTGGACCAGGGGTGTGAGAAATTACATACAGATGGAGGGACAAATAATAACTTCCTAGTAATACTTTTGTTGGACAGCTTTCAAGCCTATAATACCAGTGAAAATAAAGAAGATGTTTTCTCTCCCCAGTCTCGAGCAATGCCAAAAACCGTCCTAAACTGAAGCAAAAATACTGACAGCCCCAGGTGTGGCTGGCTCATTAATGTGGGCAGCCTCTCTTTACCAAAATAAACAAACAAGCACAGGTACAGTGAGACACTTCTTCTTGGATTGGCCTCCACTTGCAGCACCAGTATGTGGCGTTGGGCCGGCATTTTTCTTTTAACTTTCAATTCTCCTAAGCATCCGTGCTTCACAGCCCCTGGGCTATTGCCTTTCTCAATCTGTCCCTGGAGAGCCAGGAGTTATGGTCCCTGTCGATTGAGGAGAAAGGGATGTTATTCCCCTGTCAGCCCTTGGTCGCACCGCCATCCTCCCTGTGCTGATCTACGGCTCCACACCCGACGCCTCCCTCCACCCCTGATCCCATTCGCTCCGTCATAACACGACGGCTGTTGTGCGGATGTGTGCCGCGGGGATGAGGGCGATGAAAAAGTGTGCCTGTGTGTGTGTGGAGGGGGTGTGGGGAGGTTCATATTGGTTTAGAGTGGGGTCTTAAAGCAGCGGGATAGGGTACATGATCAGCTTGTCTATATACTGATGCTAGCTCATCCACCTGCAAGCTAACATGCTAATATCTGTGGCATGTGCACACACACACACACACACACACACGCACACACAAATGCAGACAAGCTGTAACCATCTCTGCCAAATGCACATGCCCCACAGTGCCAAAGTATCCTTTTACGGTATTCTTTAAAGGTGTAAAGGACTAAGTAAGATTGAGTGTTGAGTGTTTCAATAGCATACAGTACAATTTAACCTTATAATCCCATTCAATTCAATGACATGGAAACAAGTCAAAACACATGGAGTGGTTTCTGGTGTCACAGGGGCTAAATATGAGACAGGCCCCTCCAGAGAGGATGTGGGTGTCTGACTGACACCCTAGATTGGGGAACAGTGGTGGGGTTAAAGAGGCAGGGCAGCCAGCTGATGCTGGTTGTGATCAGCAAGGCTGTCTGAGGGTGAGTCCCCTGTGGTCTGTACCGTGACAATGACATCAGGCCAGCCTCATGCTTTCTCTTAGCAACTAGGCCGTCAGCAGCCCACTCCACACAATGTATGTGCGATAACAATGTCCGCAAACCATTCATTACATAGTACAGTATAAAGTGAAATTGAACATGTTTTAAACTGACGACTATTAAGTAAGTAAATAATATGTATTTATATAGCGGTTTTCACAAAGTGTTTTACATTAAAAGCAATGCAATACACCAAAGGTAAATACAGTACACAGTAGCTTATACAAGTATATTATGGCACTGACATGTTTGTCAGCTTAGAAGACATACATTGGTCAAATGCCTGTTTAAACAAGTAAGTCATACCCTTTTCAACATAAATGATCCCCTCATGTGCCACTGACATGCTGTACAGTTGGTCTGTCATTTAGGTATTTATATATATTACTGGTGGTACAGTAGACAGATTTCAATTGTCGCCAAGTGTATACAATGGCATCTCTTGGATGTAGTTTGTATGCTGTAGACAAAATACACAAATCACTTCTGAATATAAGTCGCAGGACCAACCTGACAACTAAAAAAGCATGACATATAGTCAGAAAAATATGGTCCTGTGCTTGTCAAACAAACATGTACATTTAGATCATTGCCATCTATGCTAGTAGAACGTACATGAACTGAAATCAAATATATTGCTAATGTAAAATATAAAATTTAAATCTATTACAACAAAATGGAGAAATGTTTCTGTACATCTATGTAAGAATGTTTTGAATATATGTTGTGCTTCAATATTCTAACATATCATCATGCAACTGCACGCTACAGAGATTCAGCACAAAAACAGCTGAAGCTGCTATTTCAAATTATATGTGCAATAGTTTATTTACAATTTACAGTAAGAAACATTAGAACATTGTCATATTTCCAAATATCAATAGGAATTCATAGAATTAATAAACACATTTGATTGGACCCATTTAGTATAGGTGGATACTTTTGGACATGAAGGCATAACCTAAAGCTGGTAAACCTAATGTGCTCTGTGCTTACAGTAATAACAACTAGTGTACAAGCAAACACTGCAAACATACATTTGTTTGCAGTCCCTCACTGCTTATAAAGATAATCCACCATGCATGCATGTTAAATGACCCCCACTATACTATACTTGCTTCTCTCCTCACTGAATGGCATAATCGTTTATAATAATAAATATTAATAATTGTAAAAAATTGAACTGAGAACATCTTAAGCTTTTATTCAATTAGATACTGAAGGCATTCTAGCAGCAGGGTATGCAGGCCTGTACACAGAAGCATTTCAGAGGTGGGAGTCAAGATACTCCCAAGAGGTGGGAGTCAAGATAACCGTGAGATAAACTCTGACATTTTAACATACTGCGGGTCCCCTTGGGCCACCATCAAGAACAAGAGAAATCCCCACAGGCCACAGTTTACCTGACAGATCACACTATTGTACCACATTCAGGAGCTTAAACCGTTTATGTGGACCAATACTGCATTTAGACAAACACATATGCACCTTAGTCAAATCCAGGGGGTTGTGAGGGTCTCTCTGGGTGAGGGAATAAATAAATAAGTAGATAAATAGATGAATAACCCAGAAGAATGGGAGTCCAAGTGGCTTGGCTATCCATCATGTATCCTATTACCACACACTCCTACAGCCCATGCAGCATGTATAATGCAGTCAACCTCCGTAAACACATACAAATTCAACTCTTTTCCTCCTCAATTTGTTATACATGACAATGCTTGCACCTAGTTGTTGCTTTGAATTATGAATAGACTCCCATCGGCAGAAATGTTGGCGTGAGGTTATGCAGAGCAGGTTGGGAAAACAAATTTGGGAAGCCCGCGGAGTCCTCTCAGGCGGCTGGGGACATATGTATAAACAGACGCATTTACTGTACAACAGCACCTTAAGAAAGCAAATGAGCTCGATATTTCATCTTTGGGTGAAATCTACCCATTTATATTGGGAGTGATGAATAGCGAGTACCAGTGGTTGTAAGAGTGCATGAGAACTTGGTGTTAAAGAATATAAAATGATAGGAATAAGGTTTTGTGATTTCTCAAAGGCGTGGTGAAAGAAAGGTGTTTTAAATAACGTTAGCCAATTTGTCCTGCTTCTTTGTTCACCAATTTAGCTATCACACTTTAAATCATGAATTCTAAATGTATCATTCAAAGGCAAACCAAAAGAAAATACATTCCATGAAAGAAACTTAAGAGGGAGTAATGTTTCAGGCAAGAGCATGGCAGACAGAGAAAAGGAGAGGAACTAATCACAGGAATGTAAATATATTGACCGCGGCCTGTTTGCTTGGCTATTTATACAGTGAGACTACAATCAAGTCCTCAAAGCCTCCGTCCTCATGACAAGGGCCCGATTCCAGGGCCAAGTAGTGCCAAAACAACCAATCTGACAAGCCAACTCGCCCCTCCCTCCCCCATCAACACCATAAAACCTCCAAGGTCATACACTTATTTGTCAATCACCCCAAGACGTAAAAAGGATGCTGGAAAGATGCGTTGCCTTTTCGGCAGCCATACAGCGGCTCGAGTTGCGAGGAAGGGGAATGTCTTTGTGGAGCTGGCTGAACTTTGTAGCCCTGTTTGGTTTGAGCAGATGTAGAATTAGTACACATCACTTTGCATCAGCAAGACGTTGAACACAAGCCACTGTTCTGAGGCCAACCGCCTTCCCCCTCGACACACACACACGCACACGCGCCTGCGCTGTCGGTGATTCTGTAGGGTAATTATCTATGTGATGTCAATCCCCACAGCAACTACCCTTTCTTCACTTGTCTTGTTGTGAAAAACGCCCGGTGTCTCTGGATACCAGCATCCAGCTGTTACACCGCTCCAAAGATCTAATTGAAAACACCATCACATTTATAACACGGTGTAGTTGAATAAACTTTGCTTCAAGGCAGACCTTAAACCAAACTTGGTCTCACCAGATGCTTTCTAGAAGTTCTTTTTCCTCCATGTGGAACAGCTGAGAGTTACTTTTATAGTCTTTAATAGCGCACATATAGCAAGTATTTTTATCTAGAGTTGTAGAATTGCACAAGGTCAAGTAATGACTGAAGTCACAGCTAATGCTCTCAAGTAAAGCATCAAAAATACGGTATAGTGAATAGAATAAATCACGCACTGCACATTTGCCCACTGACTTGGGAGGGAATAAACTGGAAACAAACATATTTTACAGCGGTATTATTCTATATTGCTATTAACAGATTATAGTTCCATTTAATTATGCAATATATATGATCACAGCAGAGAAAAGCACGTACTCTATTAGCTCAGTGATCAGTGGTATTCGTTTGTAGTGTGTTGCAGGAGCCTGCAATGTCAGTGAGTCAGACATACTGTGTGTGTGTGTAGATGGATGAATTAAAAATTAATAGGGGAAGGAGCAGTTGCATGTAGATGTTAAGGTAGGGGTTTAGTGTGAGAAGTTTATTTTATGATGGTGAACATCTTGTCGGATTATCACCACTATCACCTACGTACAATGAGTGACTCTTAAGGCCCATACTTTCTGCATCCGTGGAACGCAGAGGTCCGTGACTGTGAGCGTTTACATAATTCAGAAGTACATTATTAAAGTCATCATCTGCAATCAAACGGGTGTAAAATGACCAATTTAAACATGTACAGCCAGATGTGCCTGCCTCCAAGTGCAGTGAAAAGTACAATAAAAGCGTTCATTGTGATCAAATCTTTGAGTTTTAAACTGTTTTGCAGAAGCTTCCATGCAGAGGGTGCAGCATACTTAAAAGCTCTATTTCAGTACGTACTTTAGGTACACATAAAAGGCAGAAATACTGGGAGGAAGACAAAATCTCGCCGTACGTTTCTGAATTATGTAGGTGCCCAAGTAAGTTGGAAGGAGTCAAAGAATGGCCTTACTGTATAAATACAAATGCACCAATGGTTTAGTCTCCAGGTGGACAAAGCCCCCCACCCAACTCATGCCCAGGTGTACAGTACTTGTGCAGCTAGCGTTGATGGCTCTGTCTGCTCTTTAGAGCCAGGTGGCCTTCGGTATGAGCGCCAATCTCTGTCTCATCCTTGTGTTCCAACGGCTCATGTAAACAGCAGTCCCAGGAGATGGCAAATGGCATGGAAGTATCTAAAGCAAGACTAAAAAGACAGGGCCTGATACCCCACTTTGCCTCCTCCCCACAGAGCAAAGGGGTTGACCTTGTACGTGCAAGAAACCATCTATCAGTTAAGAGGTGCAGTGGTTATTGTGGGGAAAAGCAGGGCTCATATGTTAGTTTGCTGCGCTTTGTGCCCTGCGCAGAATAGAACATTATGGAGAATGTATAGGGCTGAGCCAAAGGCCCAACACATAAATTAATCATGTGTTGATATGTGAAAGTACACTGAAATGAAAGCAACACATACAGTACAGTAGCCACAACGGAAAGACAGAGCTGATGCCAACTCAAAACGTATTGCAGACAAGAAGGACTAGAGCTCTAGCGCTCAAACTCTGTGACCACACACGCTTCTAAATAAACTGACCCTCTCTGCCTTTCTTAGCATCCTAGCAAACAATCATACTCATTGCTCATGTAACGCACAAATAACAGATTACAGGCCGTGGATAGGGGTTCAGAATGATTAGTTACAGCCAACAGCTTGGGCCCATGCAGTGGAGGACTGGTGGAATACTGTACTACTGCTAAACCGCCGGCACTCAATCATGTGGAACCTCTTGCATTTGCATGCTGTAGCATTGAGCCGGGAGCTGCGGAGCAAATGAGGTGAATAATGTTGTATGACAAGCAATTATTTCCATGTTTGCGCTTGATCAGAAACAATGTGTTTGCGGCCGTGTTTGATTTGTCTGGTTCCGCCAGCAGTTTAGTCATGCAAATGTGACGCAGCAGGGCCGATTTAACAACTGCTCCGCCGTGCCAATGAAAGAAATGGTAATGGTGTCAGGCAGCAGGTAAATCACCTGGCAGTGCATGGAGAGACAACTAGGAGCAATAACAGATAGCATGAGTACTACTCAAACACGAATGTCATTATTGTACAAGTCGTAAACCATGACTTGCAAAGTACTTACTGCAAGTTAGATAGGAGTCATTTTACTATATTTACTCGTTTTCTTTTCTTGCATTGATTTGCTTTGATGTTTATGATTTATTTTCTCACACACTCTCTTTTTCTGCTAATCACAAAATATCAGAGAATATCAAATCATATCAGGGAATATCAATGTTAGATAGTGGTTTCTGAGATGATTTAGAGGTGTAGTCAGCCATTGCAAGCTATTTATAAGCTAATGCTTGTCAAATTTACCAAATATTATCATTCTCAGTGCGTGTTGAAAAAAGAAACTTCTACCCAGCCCTGGCTCCATAGGAACATAAACAAAGTGGCGAACACCGCTCACATCAACAAAGCCATAGCACTACACTTTGCTTCACAATGCGCTTGGATGTGTGGAGCGGTGCCGCAGAGGGCCACGGGGGCGCGGAGGGATGCTGTTAGCAAGCGTTCTCTGAAAATGACAAATTCTGCCTTTAAATTAATAATGTTTGTGCTGTTGTATTGGCTGTCTATGTGGTGTGTGTGATCTACGCTGCTCAGGTGAACCTGAGCTCTGAACTCTGAAGGTTTCCACATCGCTCCCTCGCTCCCTGCTCAGGAAGTGTTGCCTCCAAACAGCCTCGTGACAGCTGGGAGCAGCATGGGTCAGGGAGCAGGCCTGCAAGCGGTGTGTCTGCTTAGTGTTAAAGGTACAGGGGGGCATGGGGCCACCTCGCATCATGTCTGACTTCACTCAGCCGAACGGCTGCTCCTCGCCGTTCCAGGGTAAAGGCCTTACACAGTCTCCTTGAAACGCTTTATTCAGTCAAAAGTATCAGTTTTCCATCTTTTCTGATGATAATACAGGGGGGGGGGGGTTGACGGTTTTGATGGCTAAGTCATGTACTGCACATCCTTCAAGTTATCGCACATGTGGTAATGTTTTTTGTTTTTTGTACATCCTACAAAAGAAATGATGTTGAAGGAATCACACAATCAATGTCATCCTGTTCTTATTGAACAGCGTTGAGCTTTTGGAGTTTTGAGGTCATAGTGAAGAAGCCCATTAAGTTAGTGGCCTTAACTTAAAGTGAGGGTGGAGGTTAAGAGGAACACATATGGTTCAAAAACTTCTCCAGAGTACAGAGAATAAAAGGCCCAGTGATTTATAAAACTTTTCTCCACACAAAATGAATACGAGCCACGAGAATACCAATATCACACAGAAAGTAGTCCCCCCCCCCATAGGATGGGTGTTTGGTGACTTACTCGTGCCTCTCTCCTCTGTCTCCCCTTCCTCCACAGCGATGGAGAGGGGGAGAATGGCGCTCTGCGTGGGCTGCAGGTTAGCCAACTCCTCCTCCTCCTGGGTGGGGTTGGCGGTGGGGCCGGATGGTGGAGAGCTGGTGGGACGGGAGCCGGTGAGGGAACTAGAGGGCCTGGAACTGGCACAGTTCTGTTCAGGGAGAGGTGGGTGTCAGTAGGAGCTCCTACCACCTACTGTATATGCAGCCTGCATTGTGTCAGGTTTGGAGCTGAGAGAAACTGTCTAGTGTGTTATTCTAGACAGTGGTGTTATATAGTATATTATTGTACAGTGATGTCACTGTGCAGAACAGAATCCTAACGCAAACGTCAATATGTATATTGATACCGAAAAACCAATATTCAGCGAACATCTAATCAGATTGATTTATATCCATAATTGTTTCCATAAAGCAAGGCTGTGATGAGGTACTTAGACTGTATCTCATATGATTAGTAAGGTGAGAGACTAGTTGTTGTTTTTATACCTGCCTTCTGTATACAGCGACATAATCAGGCACCTGCAGCACTATGTCACGTCTAGAATTGGTGTGTCTCACTCACACACACAGCCACACACACACACAAACAAACGCACACACACACGCAGACACAGCCACACACACAAACACACAGACACAGCCACACACACACACAAACACACACACACAACCACACACACACACGCAGCGACATAGCACCACACACACACACACACACACACACACAAACGAGCGGTCCACAACAGACCAAAATAAACGCCAATCACAGAGAGCCCATTTGTTTGCACAGCTCTCAAACAAAGTTTAGCTGGGGGCTTCAGAGGCCTCTTGTATAACATGTCTGTCAGGGAGGAAGACCAGCCCAAAGCAAGACCTGTCTATCAGGCTGGTTCAATGCACTGTGTCTGCACTACTGGTTAACTTTGGCTTGGAGCTTGTCCCACACAAGATGTTAAGAGAGTGTGTGTTCTGTATGTGTTCTCACATAACGCACAGCACATATTGTGCATTATACAATAAGTACTACATTAGAGACATGTTAGTTTTTATTTTACAGACAGTATATATATAATGTTTGTGTTACTGTACATGGTTTTATTTTCGGTGCCTATTGTTCACAACATATTCTAGAGATAGAATGATGCTATACAACATAAAGTGGCACGTGCTGAAGTACAAGTACTAGAACACACGCACACACACACACACACACACACACACGTTCCACCCATTCCTTACCGTTTCCTACATCTCTAAGCTCAGAAAACTAATCCGCTTCCAATTTATATCTATATTTCAGTGGTGTCAGGGGCACACAACTCCCTGTATTGAGGAGCGATCGTTTTTTATTTCTGTCCTGCGAGTGACAGCTTTATTTCAGCTTCATGCAATCTGGCTGTGTGTAGAAGTGGGGGGTCAGGGGAGGTCAAAAGGTGGGATGTACGGTATCGAGCAAGGGGGTTACACTGGTCGGGCTTCCACTGTGTGTGTGTGCACGAGTGCTTGAGAGAGGAAACATGCACACACATACAGTATTTGTGTGCACATATACCTGTGTGTACAGTATTTGTAGTTGGGCTGGAATGCATGTATGCATGTGTGGCTTCTCGCACAGGTCAGGGCCATCAAGTTATTCAGTGAAGGCCCAACATATTATACATTTTATTGATTTATAAATGTAACAATTGATTCTGAGTTAGTGTAATGCTACTAAGTGGCAGACAGTGTTTTTTACATGCTACATTACATGAAAGCATGTGATTAACCAATCACGCGTTGTCTTGTGATTGTTGCCAGGCAGGTGTGGGCCCATCAATGAGCAAATTTGATTGCCCCATGCCAGTATCTTCCACGGTCAAGTGCATGTGGGCGTGTTTGATTCATTAGCTAATCATATTTGGTTATTGGATGGAGGGGCAGGGGTGTTCTGCGAAAATATGAACATCATTCGACTAAATCAGAATACCCCAATAGTGAGTTATGCTGCTATGTTGTGAGTTGATTGTGACTAGCATGCATGAGTTTACCGCCAAACAAATTGTTGTAGGCTACCATACTGTAGCTTACCCACCGCTGCAGTATGACTTGATGGAGCAATATTACTAGGCTATAGAGAATCAAGATTAATGAAACTGAATATCTCTGGACTATACAGTTTTAGATCAAGATCTTTGTGTGAAATGTAAATACCACGTGAAGTGGACCTGACGCTGATTTATTTTGGAGAATGCATTTTCTTCAAAGGACATCAGTCAGGCTAGTACAACAGCTAGGCTAGCTTAATAGTTATATCGGTTAGTATTGCTGCAAACAATAACAGACAAAGAACAAAAGACAATCACCAACCTAGACCCCTACACAGCTGTAAACTATAAAAATCTACACAAAAGGAAGCGGCTAGTTGGAGACCTGGGCAAACGGTGACCGGAGGTGGACCCACACCAGCAAAAAAGCGCAGTAATGTGTGATTGGTTGGATGGTTTACACAGGAAGTCACAGAACAGCAAATATGGCAGAGGCTAATTTCTCCACAATATTAAAATGATAACAAATAATGCATTGTGAAGTATACAGCGCTAAGTATACCATAGTTCTGTAGGTATTTAACCACTATTATTATTATTATTATTATTATTAGCCATTATCATGTTAACTGACACTACCAAATATTATTCAGCAATATGCATGTCAACTTGAATTAAATAAACAAAATTAATCTAGTATTTTACAAGTACGTTCACACAGCATGGTTAATCAGTCAGAATAAAATCAATAAAACCACATATACAATCTCCAAGTTCAATTCTTCTCCTGATGGCTCCAAGAAGCAGTAACATCGCACCACAAGGGCCTCTTTACGTCTCCGCTTGCACAGTGCTACACCCAATTCCATGTTTTACAACGGGGGAATATATAGGGGCATGTGCGGTCATCTAGAGCCAAATGTCTCCTATCTAGCCACAGGACAGGTAGATACAATATTTCAGCCGGGATTTATGGTACAAAATAGCATTAGCTAAAAAACGTTCGGCAGTTGCGACGGTTAAAAAACTCGCTCTGGCGTAGAACTCGGCAAGATTGGAAAATTGTCACATCGAGAAGAAAAACACTAAAACCAAAAAACCGGAGGGGGTCGGATGGGCGGGGGATCGTTGATAATATGGGCGACCAATATATCAGACTGCACCTGGTGGTGCATGGACTCCTCCAACCTTCACACCGTCATATGCTAACGTCACCACCAAGTCCCTTTGTGTATTAACAGTTGTTCCTCTGTGTCAGTGGGGTGAAAAGGAAAGCGAGAGGGTTGTATACACCTTCTAGGTGTATGACCTACACTGGTGGTGGGTTTGAAGTGTATAGTGTTGTGTATAGTGGTGGAGCATGTTGTGTGTTTGTTGGGATAGGATAGGGGGTTCAAACGAAGTTAATGTTACTGTGTAGGCTACCTCATACAAGCTATTGTGAGTGTTTGTGTGTGTGTGTACGTGCATGAGCTTGCACACGCTATGGACTATTATTACATCAAACTGGCAAAATATTACTCGCAAACACAAAACCCATATACAGTACACGCGCACACACACACACACACACACACACACACACACACACACACACAGCACCGCTGGCAGTCCGTCCAGGTATAAATAGTGTGTTGACACTTTAATGTCAGGGGACAGCTTGTCCTGGATTAGAAACCTGTAACCGGTTGCAGAGCTTGACATTTCTGGGATGAAGGGGCTGAGGCCGCTGTGTGTTGGGGGGCTAGGAGCTATTACACACAGCCCATGTTTGATGTATATGGGCATCTAACATGGACTGTCTGCCAGCCAGAGGTTGCTAGATGAACTGTGTTGCTCTGTGGCTACTTTTCACTGGCACTCCTGCATTAGTGGCTTTTCCTCAAAATAAAATTATACCTGGAGCTTAAAGTGACTCTGAGGTGACTGTATATAAAACACATGACAGAAGCAAGTGCACACGTATGCACAAACATAATGGTACTGTAGGTCACATACAGAAAAATTAAGAGCTTTTCTCCTCTCCTTGATCCTGTTGACCGTGCTTCGAACCTGAGAGCGCAAGAGAGAGAGAGAGAGAGAGAGAGCAAGAGAGAGAAAAATATAACTCAATAAGCCGCACACTAACAGCATATAAAATTAAAACACGTTCTCATTCCCAACTCATCAAATATTGCAACTTGGTCAATGGCCTTTCTTGTAAACATTCATAAGTTTTAGCTCCTGGTTGTAGATAAATAATCAGTACACAATTGAGACAAATGTACATGTTCAAATGTATTTACCTGAAATCATCAAATTAAATAGTTTCAGTTATATTTGAAATCATTGGCTATGTGTAGCCTATGATTTCAAGTAATTACATTTAAACATGTTTTCTTTGTATATTGATCATCTACAGCCAGGAGCTAATACTTGCGCTGAGATTGCATGCCAATATGGCTACAAATAAACTTGTGGTAACTCCGTAGCCTTGCCGTAACAGTCAATTACCAATTCAGTCTTCATCCTAAAACGCCAAAGGCTTTCTAACGCATTGAAAATTGACGAGAAAGGCCATTGATCAAGCTGCAATATTTGGCGAGTTGGGAATGAGAACGTGTTGAAAATAAATATAAAAGTATGAAATTCCACATAGAAAACAACACACAAATGATTAAAAAAAAATAGATCAAGAAATCTATGAGTGAAGCCGTGGATCTCTGGCATAGGTAAAGGTGGAAATGCTCCCCATTTGTGTGCGGTGTCTAATGGGACTTGAAAGTGACACAGAGGCGACAGGCTAAGGAGGTGACTTCCAGCCATCATCTGTCACTAGAGAGTGCAGGGACAACAAATGGAGCTATTGGAGAGGGCAAGCGCCCTAGCAGAACAGATTACATTTTTACACCACATGTGGAACCACAAACAGCATAAGGCTGCTGGGACACACATCTGGCACAGTGTTAAGTATAGTGTATTGTGGGCACTAGTATACGGTACATGTTATATTGTGTACAAGCACGTCACTTGTTTTGGATTTTATTTTACATTTTTTCAATTAATTTGATCTTTTAATGCATCATTTGTTTGGTTTGTGATATTAATTATATTGAATATTACATATTTTGGATTATCATGATTAAAATAAAAGTATTAAAATAAAACCATTCATGCATACTATATACTGGTGCAGCATTATAAAACTGCTTGCATTCAATTATAAGCATAGAGAAAAGGCATACATTTTTAAAGAGAGGTTTGGCATGAATGCCTTAAAATTGGTAACATCTTAAAATGGAAAAGATAACATCATTTCAGACCATGTTATAAACACTTTTTTTAATCCTTTATTTGTCCGTAACTTCTCACATCTCACAATGTTGCAACAACCCAATTCCCACAGTAGGTTTTATTAATTATGTATTTATATTTATTAAAAATATGCTAAATCTGAGTAAATATAACACATATGCTGTAATGTATATTACAGTACGTAAGTCATAAGTCAAATTGTATATGAAAATATTTTTTGTCATTATTATATTAATAATTATATGTAAGTAGAAATATGAAACAATTATTTTATTCCCTGTATAAATAGACGCATATGATCATTTTTAACAAACAAAAATGATATATGCTACAAGTGACCTTAAAAAGGCATTTTCTGCAGCACAGCATCTGGGAGTAGTAACATAATGTATTGTTGTATTGTATTGGGTGAGTACTGTATGTCTGTGCTGTCAGCGCTCACAGTACATTTGTAGTGTAGCTCATCAGCACAGCCCATTTGGCCCCTCCCACCCGGTTAGTGAATATGCATTACGGCTTACAGCTTCATTACGCCGAGGCGTGTCATAAATTATGACGCCGCTCAGAAGAGATACACACACATTCATAAGCGCCGGCGAGAGAGCACAATTCGCCGTTTTGCATAAAGCCCACGCTGTGCGGCCACATAAGGAAGAGAGCAAATGTGTGGTGACAGCGTAGAATCTACAGTGCCAGTGTCATGTTTCTAAAAGCCTCCTATTAATTCTGACATGATCCAGAGTAGGCCTTTAATGTCTCAGAGACGCTGCCTAAACATTATTCAACTTGGGAGGGAAATCCCAAGGATTTCATTCATATCATTCATTCATATGAGGAAATTACACTGCACACTTTAATTAATCATCGGACAATGAGGGGAAGGGCATTGTTTTAGCCGATCGTTATGTGGTTAAGGCATTGCGCGAGTACTCAAGGTTTCGCAGTGATGCAAAGTGTGGCTCCCCATGTAAAAGGTGCTAAACGATTACAATATAAAAGCAGCACCTGCCAAAATCCTTGGAATTGATGAAGATAAAAGGTCATCAAAGCAGAGCATTACAAGGTGACCACCAAGGAAAAGCTAACTGAGATGAATAATGAGGAGCTATTGCTGGGTAATTAGCGATTACAACAGCAGCAGGCATGGCACATCTTTAACTCACTCTTTGCCATTAAAAAACATTATCAAGCCTCTTACATATTTTTTGTTTGTTTGATTTCAATGGGAATCAAGTGCTTATGAGTTAATTCAGCACTTTTATTTAGGACAATGTTAACATTGACTTTAACAATTACCTTGTTTTCAAGTTTATAAATCTATTTCACAAAATTCTAGTACAGTATGTTGAGCTAGGTTGAATATTATTTTGGCTTGATTATTTTGTAATCGCATAAATACCTGGGTCAGGAATTCACCAACCTTGCCTTGTGAGGCTGATGGTGGAATGATATGTGCTAATTTAATCAGAGAAAACTTCTGATTGGTCCTATTCCGCTCTTCTGTAATTTTTCCATTAAATAAGTGTTTCCTTTTATGTGTCAGCGAGTGTGAAACTTTTTTGTGAAGCTATTGGTTTTCTGTGTCATACCCTTCAACAGAGATATAGAGAGTAAAAGAGAGAGTCGGGAAAATAACTGTACATTTGAGGGGATAGAAAATTGTCTGTTTGTGAATATATATATATATATATATATATATATATACATATACATATACACACACTATTTGCCAAAAGTATTGGGACACCCCTCCGAATCATTGAATTCAGGTGTTTCAATCACTTCCATGACCACATGTGTATAATATGAAGCACCTAGGCATGCAGACTGCTTCTATTTGTGAAAGAATTGGTCACTCTCGGGAGCTCACTGAATTCAAGCGTGGTATTGTGATCAGGGCTGGAAATTCAGGTCGCCCGCTCGTCTCAGGCGAGTATTTTACTTTTCGGGCGATTCTAATCTTAGAGCCACTAGCCCGTCAGGCGAGTGCACTTTTCAGCAACGATAGGCTAGAATCAAGGGAGTTAGATTGTGTGCTGCGAAAAGTGACTGAGGATAATCAGCTATCATAATCAGACCACCTTAAAAAAGAGGCGGTATTCAAATTGATTGACACTTGTCTTGTACAATCTCTAGCTAGGAGTATAACAAGGAGCTAACCAGTCGCAGACGTTGGATAAATTACAACCTTAGCGACAGCAAGCCTGTAAATGCGCGTGGTCGTGAATGTGTAGAGCATGGGCCGGTGATACTGATCGATACTTTTTTTACGTTTCACATTAATGAGATGACATGCGTTTGCACATCGGGTCGCATTGATGTAGCATGATGCAACACTCTCAGGTGCGGAGTATATGCCTACTGTACCTGCCTATGCTATACGGAGGCCTACAGTACGTGTGTGCAAGTCAGGACTCTCCCAAAAGAGCAGACAGGGAAAACACTGCCACATTGACTGATGTGAAAAGTAATCTGCAGTTTCCTCTAGTACAGTTAAAGCTGTGTAGGTCTCCCTCCATTAATTAGCTCAGTGCTCTGCTTTACAATA
>JAODUH010000019.1:2009795-2062886 GCA_027564835.1 Typhlichthys subterraneus | reverse complement strand
TCTCTCTCTCTCTCTCTCTCTCTCTCTCTCTCTCTCTCTCTCTCTCTCTCTCTCTCTTAGAAACAGCGGGGGTGTTGCCTTGAGTCCTTTGTCAGTGAAACACTTACAAAGACAGGACTATCTCCTCACCTGTACACCCCTTACTCCCCACTCATATATTCAGAGTGAGGGGTAAGATCATTTGTGACCGGAAGGAAAGAGGGAGTGGTTGTGGGGATGAGAGCAGAAGGGGAGCCGAGCGGAGAGGAGGAGAGGACAGGAGGAGAGGAAAACAAGGAGAGGAGAGATAGAGAGAGAGAGAGAGAGAGAGAGAGAGAGAGATCCCCCCATTATTAATATATGCATTATTCTATTGTAATCATTATTCTATTGTAAAATGCTTTGGCAATATTGTTCATCATAACATTAATGCCAAAAAAGTGCATTGAATTAAATTCAATTGAATTCAATTGAGAGAGATTTGAGGCTGTGTCTGTCTATCTGTCTGTCAGTATTTGTCAGGCTTCCAAACGGACCCACAAACAACACCGAGCAGCCAATCAATGATGGCAAACATTTTGGTCAATCACGACTTGCAGCCAATCTGATATGTAACATCCACTCTCATCTGCTACACCTCTGAGGCATAAGCATTGCTGCGAGCACAGTTGAAAAGTTGTTCTCAGCATATTGCAGTAGAGCATTGTCTGTCAACCAGCAAGCCATTAACAGAAATGGTGTGTGTCAATAGTTGGAGTGTCAAAAATATAGAGTTTACATGATCAAAATACAAAATACTGTGTGAAAAAACACAGACCATGTGTGTGTGTATGGTGTACTTAAAGGTGCCTATGAATTACCGGCTGGCAAAACGGTCTAATTAGAGTGGCAATTATAGAGACGCTCCCAGCTGAGATTGGGAGTCAACAGCCAAATGACCTCTCTACCAGCTTGTAATGGGCCACACACACACACACACACACGCACACACACGCACACACGCACACACACACACTTATAACAAGGCCGTTTTACTGATAGTGATCACAGCGCAAGAGATTTGAGTAAAATAGTACAATATGATTTTATTTTTCCAATATAATTGGTTTATTAGAAATTTGAATTTTAAATGTAGACAATTTAGAGAATGATTGCAAGTGTGTTGAGCACATATACACACACAAAGAGAGAGAGAGAGAGAGAGAGAGAGAGAGAGAGAGAGAGAGACGGAGAGAGACACTGTACAGACTTCTAATGCTGTCCAGGTGCTGCTTGCGAAGATATTGCAGTTAATCACGTATCAGAAGAGGTGTGAAGAGGTATGTGAAGTTCTAGTTTCCTTAGTAAATCCCCATGAATACATCAGTTATGTTACAGGAACAACAGTGGAGACCAAAGTTAGGAGGCAAGACTGAGACTGTTATAGCATTTAGCTCGATTTGATTAAGATTTATTTTTTCTTTTCTTTTTTTTACACTTTGGCTCTCATGAAAAATGTGTTTGAAATAAGGCTATACAAGTTGTTTAGGCCATGAACAGCCACACCCAAATATGACTACTTTCCTTCACATTGTGACATATCAGCAGATGTGCTGCATGTATTTTTATACAATGATTTGTCCAAATTCATTATTTTTTGCGAGCAATTCTGTTTTAGTAGTGGCAAGCTGTTTTCCAGTCTGAAGTCAGTTAGCACTCTTACAGTTCCATTCTTACAGTTCCATTTCTTGCAACTCTTTATCTATTCAGAGGGAGAAAAAAAGCCCCTCGGTATTCCGTCTATTCCTGTCCACGCCGTAGTTCCTCCTTGGGTATAAACACAAACAAGTATCAACACAGCCTATCACCTGCAGCATCTGTCAAACTAGCAAACACAACTCAAGACATGCAGTTGCAAAGTGCCAGCAATTGTATGGACCACAGCCAGCTATGTTGTTAAATGCTGTAGTGTGTAGTATCGGATAGCTCTGGCATTAATATGGCAGAGCTAGTTGTCTACTGGAACTGATAGCTTCTATGCAAACATGATAATATTGCAGGGGAGCTGGCTGAGTCATCGAGGGAATGCAGGTGTATTGGTGTGTGAGTGGAGGTAGCCGTAAACAGTGAGTGCTGAGAGACTGATAGTGTGCCTGAGATGCTTGATAGAAAAGAAACGGGTGAAACAAGGTCCCACAGGTCTAAACTGCTGTCACCGTAGCAACATAGCTCGACTGCGGTGGCGAATAAGTCCAACAGCGGACCATCTCGTCTAGTGTCTTGCTACATCCATCACGCCTCCTCTAGATTACCTAGCACCTGACAACACCCCATCCTCCTATTCGCCACATTTACCAGGCCGCACTACAGGCTTGCTGGGCCTCCACCATTCTGTCAGAACCTCCTCCTCCATCCATCTCCCGCTATACATGCTCTCTCACACTACCTAACATATTAGGCTACGGTGGACCTAAAGCACAAGCACACACATCTTCACTGCACATAAGTCATAGGTCTTAGAAACTGTTTGGATACAGCAGAAAGCCAGAGAGGAAAGTTGTGAGTGCTCGGCCAGAAAGTTAAGACAAATGGGAAGGGAAAAAAGCTATAGCGGGAGGGAAGGTGGAGGGCTAAGGGAGAGGGGATTCACTGAAGCCATTTGTGCCAGATTAATATGATGTATGGCGCGAAAAAGACACTCTTGCCAAGCTATTGTTTTCTCTGATTGTTCTTCTCTGCTCAGTTCTAGCACAAAGTGATCACAAAGAGCTTCACTTTGTTTAATCCACAGACAACTAAACACACACACACACACACGCCTTGAACAGCACATATTGTATGCATGTACCTTACACTATACACAAATAAACACATTCACATGCATGCCCACACACACTGTGAACAGGCACATCCTGTCTCGCAGACACACACGTCTAATAAAAGCCATTTCTCCTCCAGTGTGTCATTTATAGGTTCCTCAGCCCAATTTCCACAAAACCTGCTTGTCACTGTCTTAATATATATATATATAATAAAGAGAGGATGTGAACCAAATAAATATGATTGAAAACTCAATGAAAATTATATATCTGTAAATATAAGGCCTAATATGCTCAGAAAATGATTTTTAACAAGTCTGACTAGATGAATGCTATCATAAAGAAGGCTGGGATAATGCCTGCTGTTGCAAAACCATGCGCCAAACTGACAAGGTAAATTTGAGATAATATCACATTGCGTTCTGAATCGTGTATTGCAATGTTTACTGTGCGTATTATGGTAATGTGTGTCCAGTGCCATCCTGTTGCAATCATGACAACGCCTTGCCAAGCTCGCTTCTCGAGTCTTACCAGTCACAGCAGGGAATTGAGCTTATCAGATTACTGTGGTTGCTGTACATGGCCTGACCATTGTCTGTCCATATCTGCCTGCCAGATTTTTTGATTAAACACAGTTTAGTATGTATTTGTGTATTTGAGTCCAATGTTGTTACAGTCAAATGCAGGGTTGGGAAATATTAATCACTGGGTGGCCACATTCAAAATAACAGAGAGCATTGTGGGTCACATTATTTTTTAACCAAAATGTTTAAAAAAACGAAAAAAGATAACTCTTTTAACTTGCATTTTCCATGCAACACCATTATCATAATCTAACTTAACAATTCACTTTAACAATGTTTTTTTGTGCAGCAGTACATAAAGTAATCTGCAGAGCTGATCGATTTTGTTTATATTTTTTGTCCAGATCTGGACAAATGTGTACCCTGCATCTTGCCTTGCATAACGTGTCTTGTGATGGGTGTGCTATACAGTGTGTGTCATATGCAATTACAAATGAATGTACATCACGTACTTACTTTATATAATAACAAAACTGGTAGCTTGTATAACAAAAATATAACAAAAGTAGAACAAAATAAAAAAAGGTGTTCACATTATTTGCAGAATTATAGTTATTATCTATCTAGAAATGTTACAGTCAGTATTCCCCTACAACCACCATATCAACAAGATATATAACAAGAAACAAGTCAGTGATTTGTTCTATCTTAAGTAGGCATACCTGCACAAGGTAGAATTCCTCACAGGGCCTGTTTTTATTCAAGTCTGTTTTGTCTTCCTGCTTTGATTTCATAGCTACAGGCTTGTTTGGCATCTCAGTTTGTCTCCCTATATCCCTGCATGACTGTATCGATCTTCCATCTGTCCATCACCCTGTGAGTTGTTCATGTGTGGTTGTGTGTGTGTGCACGTCTGTCTGCATTGCTCTGCCAGAGTGTTCGTGCGACATCTGCATTCCAAAGTAAGAGTCCAGTGTGTTTGATTGGGTGGAGGAGCTGTCAGTCTGTCTCTCCTATGTTGACGCGTGTCTCCAACGGCGAGAAACTCTCCCAGTCAGGCTCTTGTATTTCTCTCCCCACACCGTCATTCTATCTTTATATTTTCCTCACTCTCTGCTCCCCATCCTATCGTTCCTTGACTACTCTCTCCCCTTCCCTCCTCTTCCAGTGTCCGTCATTCTGTCTGTTTGCAGCTATTGATTTCTGCTGTCAATAATATGCTCAGGCTGAATACAAACAAGGCAATTTGCATGAGTGCTAATCAATAGCAAAATCCAGCGATGGCTACAGTACTGGCTGATCCACTTTGTGTGTGTGCGTGTATGTGTGTGTGTGTGTGTGCGTGCGTGCGTGCGTGCACATATGTGGCACATGTGCACAAGCTCAAGTGAATGACGAGAGGTTTACAATTTAAATTATATGTTGTTATTGTGTGTCTCTGTGCATATGCATGCTTTTGTGTGTGTGTGTGTACGCGTGTTTGGTCTCAGGATAGAAGAAAATATATGGGGTAAAATATTAAACCATTCTCTTTGAGACTATAAGTGCTCTTCAAACAGATATCCAGGAACACCCTTGCATTGTGTGTGTGTGTGTGTGTGTACACCATGCTTTTTAGCACTAGTTGGCGCAGTGAAGCTCTAAATTTAGCAGGCTCTTTAGCAGGAGTCATCTATCATTCAACACAAACTCTCCCATGAGATGGGAAAGTGTGTGTGTGTGAGAGAGAGAGAGAGAGAGAGAGAGAGAGAGAGAGAGGTACAGATCGTTTAGACCGTTTTATCAGTACCAAGGATTCTTGCTCCCTATACAATGGAAAAGTGATCTTCTAACCAGGTCCAAAAGGCTTTTACCTCACCTCTTAGACGTAAAAATAAATAAATAAATAAACAAGAGTAGAGTTTTTGTGCTTTTAACAAGAAAAGCTTCCATTCTGGTGTCAGATGGAGAGCTCATAAATGGATGAAGTCAGTCCAACAGCCCACTCTATATGAATCACTCGCCATGTGCTATTCTTTTGATTCATTTGACTAGAATTTTGCAAAGAGAAAGAAGCCAAAAGAGAGCGCCACCATTTGCACCCCCTTCATTTCCATGCTTGATACTGTTTGTGGGTGTTATTAAATCCAATTGGTAATGGTGCTGAAGCCACCATCTGGGAGAATGAGCATGTACACCATATTGCTACCCTTGCCCAACACAACACATTTTGGGGGACCTCACATTGCACAAACAACACATTTTGGGGGACCTTACGTTGCACACACAACACATTTAGTAGTTTGTCAAATGATTTTTCCTTAAGTTTTAAGTCTCGTGAGGTATCTGCAGTCCCTAATCATATTATAGTGTGCTAACAGGCAGTTTTGTTTGGACTGAATTCACCTGCAGTTAGAGCGCAAATTGAAAACACCAGATGCTCATTGCTCTAGAGATGTTTGCTCATACAAAAAGCCAACTTTGATGCAGTGTTGGGGAACTCCGTATGTGCATGTGTGGGGTGTGGGGAGGATTGTTGTCACTATAGTAGAGCACCTATAGGCAAAGACCGTCAGTGAGAGTGTGGCATACTAACAATAGTGTACGGTACATTAAACACAAATTATTTCATGTGCATATTAAATCTCTCAAAGCATTTCTAGTATAAACCACCCCACCACCAATGATATTGTTTAATCTTCTGCTTTCATTTTTGTACGCTCCTGCTCTCTGTGTCCTACTAGTGAATGCCCTCTTTAGTATCCACATGAATGCCTTGATGTTACCCTGTATTGCGTTACATTGGTCATCTTTAAGATTTTTGTTTTTGGCTGTATATTATTTTAGCTGTATCGCTGATTTAAACTCCCAGGTAAAATGTATTTGGATCTCAATTATGCCAGGCTGCAGTGGTTCATTTCATGCACAAAGAAAGTCCTTATATGCCACACTATGATGTGATCACTCTCCACATTGGTAATTTCCAGACCACTCATCTCAGGTGTGACAATAGAGTTCTTCACAAATTCCACTGACAGCTTGTGTCTAAAATATCTCTAAAATATCTACAATGTTATCGACAAATGTTAAATCATATAGTTTTTTAGTGTATTTGGACAGTTAACTGTGTACAGTATGAGTAACTTGTTTCAACACCCTGTCAATTTAAACTCCTGCATCTATCCTGCATCTATCTGCCAACTTTCTTTTGTCCAATTTTCACATTCACAACATACGTACTTGGTCATTCAGTGCACAAAATGGATTCGGTATTGACATTTCTAAAGAGGCGAACAACTGCATTTAATGAACGGGTCTGCATAGGAGACCTCCCAGTACAAAAGAAAGGTTCCATTGATGCTTCACTGTACCTCAACCTGGTCTATCTTCACAATGCTCACCGGGCCATTACTACACCAGACACAATAGTGCTGAGAGAGGCATCTAACTAGCTAGCGTCTGTCATTAGCAGATAGCATACTTGTTTTCAGCAGGTAAAACTATCATCTATGAGCCGTTGTCCCCATTGTAGTCACAATGTAGTAGCTGAAATAGTCTGATTGAATTGTGCTGGAAATTAATTGGACTTGTGCGATAAATCAAAGCAGAGGGGGGAACTCTTTTGCAGAAGAGTTTTCTATCTGGAAGGTTCTCAGAAGTTCATTTTGTGTTAAATACCCCAGGAGATGGAGAAAGAGAGGTGATGATACGGGACTAAATTAAAACTTCCTCCACATGCTAAGTTCTTAAAAGAGTTATTACCTAGAAAAGACGATGAGAGAGAAACAGACATATTTAACTGTTTGGGCTAACTCTACTGTATGTATTGCTGTACTTAGAAAGGTACAACTCTTTTCAATATTATACAAATCTTCAGTTTTTTCTGTCCAGTTATATTTTATAAATGCAACAGTTCAATTAGTGTTCTTTAAATCACGAAAAGCTGGTTAATCATTTTTTTAAACATCTCAAAGATATGCAAACTAAAAAAAAAAAAAGCTGTAATGCCATAGTTCAAACACACAGGAGATGATGAGCGGGAGTGGAGAGAAACAAAAGCAGACAAGCTGTCCTGAAATCACAGGCAGAAAGTTTCCCAGAATTCCTCCAGACAATGACACATAAAGGGGCGTATTCATTCAGGAGATATAGGTACAGTATATGTTCAATCAATTCCAGTCCAGTCTGATCAAATTGAGTGATTTCAGTGATTTCAACAACCCGGGCTCAGCTGTGTGTCTCTGTCAGCCAATCAGATGGTCTGCTTGGTTGAGTGTGATGTCTGACAGTTGGGGTGACCTGCTTGACTTTAAGACAGACAGCAGTTCACTCAACAACACACATGAGGTCACGCACACAAAAACATAGCCATCTGCAGTGCAAGAAGCTCAAGGTTAGGCAAACCTACACACTACACAAACACTGTATTTATGACAGCTCGCATGCAGACATGTACAGTACAATAGGAAGTCTAGCCAGCAGTATAGGTTAGGCCAGAGCCATGGAATGAGAGAGCTGCGCGGATGTTCGACATTTTCATGGAGAGGAAAAACAGTTCCTGGAAGTGCTTGGTGGGCAATTTGATTTGAGATTGAGATTGAGATATTTGTTGACAAAAAGTGTATTATCTTACATTTAGCTTGCAATAGCTGACTTTACCTTTAACATACTGTAGAGGATATACAGTAGTACATAAACCGGGGCACTTTGAGCAAGATACACGCTCGACACAACAATAGAACCTGTAGGAGGACCCCAACCAGGAAGGGGGGGGGATACACTTCCCCCAATTGGGATTAATATCAAATACACATACTGTGTAGGGAATAAATGATGAATGTATTTGTAAAAGATGTCATGCACGTTGCCCAGTTCTGCCAGCTTGACGCTCCCCGGTGTCTCCCTGGGTTTCCCTTGTGCACATGCAGCACAAAGCAGCTCACCTGCTCCAGTTTCCAGTGGAACTCAGCAGGTCTGAATGTGTCTTCCTGGGTGAAGTCTCTCCTCAGGAGGAACACCAGGCGACAGTTATGGACGTACAGGGAGTAGTGGTGCCGGTTCATCTCTGTAGGGGGGAGGGGAGAAAAGACATGAGTAGACCATGAGTACTGACACTATGTGGCATCTCGTCTCCAGTGAGCTTCACCAAGCATCGTCGTCTGTGGCCTTAAATGATTTGTTTGGGTAACATTCCCTCACATTAGCTCAACACATATTTCACATGCTGTAGCCATAATACAATCTTCACCACAATTCCCTAATGGAACAGTGTGTCTTTTTTTCCCACTGCAGGCAGAGTGGTGAATTGACGTGCCTCTGTACCACTCACACAATAATGGGACATGTGCTTCACATCACAATCAGCGTTTTCTGAAGTGTTGCCTCTCAAAGGTATGGTAATCAGAATGTGAATTCTGCTAAGGTAAGATATATGTGTATACCACTATAAATACACTACTGGAGGAGGTTTTATTGCTTTTCTTTTCTTAATCACATAATCACACTATGCTGTACACATTCCCTCCTAGCTGGCTAAACCGCCCTGATTTTACTATGTTACTTCCTAATAATGTTCTTTCATTGACAATCTTATTTAGGGCAAGATACATTGATTATACGTGAAGGAAAATCCCCTTAGATTTCTATTGGACTTCTTGACATTCTTGAGCCACTGTAGCACTCACCCGTTTTGTCGGAATTACAGAGCAAGGTCTCTTTCTCAGCTCTGAGCCCCGGACTGGGTCCATGCTTCATCCAGGTTGCAATGGTGAACTGATCCGTCAGGTTCTGGGGCACCACCCGATCTGGGATTTTGGCTGCCTGGCGACCATCAAACTGAAATATCAAGTCACTGTCCCGCCCACTGTCTGTTAAAAGAGAAGCTGTCCAGTTGGTGGAAATGCTGGGTGCAGGAAGAAGGTCCGTGCTGCCGGAGGAGGCCCCTGGGGTGGCAGACATGACAAAAGAATCATTGTTAACACTAAAGGCAGATATACACTTTATATTGACCTAACCTTGGCAATAATTACTAATGAGTAAGGCAGATGGCAAAGCTTAATATGCAATCAATGTGCGGAGATGGATAGAGGATATGGGTATTGATTCGGAGCAAATTAAATTGACTTTCAAGCAGGAATAAATGTAAGCCATCATTTGCAAAGTGTAGCTCATGGCTAACATATACGTCTACATCTACGGAGATAGCCAGTAAACCATGGCAACATAACGAGAATATATAACACCGGGACCTGCTGTTTCTTGGCTCAGAAGTGCATTGCAGAACTACAGTTGGATGGATTCACAGCCAATCAGTGTTTGTTTACTGGACCTCCTGACTTAACAATCTAATTAACAGTAAAAGCCCTTAGTTACAACGCACGCTATTTTTTACCTTCTTTATTTCCTTCAGTTATTTTTTTATAACCCACATACAGCGTATTTGTCATGTCCCACAGTGTACTTGATGTGCCCACCCAATGTCTTCACCCACTCAACAAAAGTAAATAGTGCCTTTCACATATTGAAAACACATTTATCAAACACCTATAAGAGAACATGGCTGGCAATAAACCAGTCATACTCGAGTCAGGCTTTTGCAAGCGATACAATGGGCCACATCAAATGGCTCCATGTCTCTCTTGTCCATGCCAACAATTGAAACACAAAACTGTTTATTTTTGCTAATAACACAACATTAGCACGTTAATGGATGTTGCACCTAGTCTTTAAAGCTGTGTTTTCTCTACCGGTGCTGATGCTCTCAGTAATTAGCTTCCCTCAGTACATAAATAAACACTGACTTCCCCAGCTACCACTGTTTAGCCCTATGTCTTCGTACATTATCTCAAATTGATTGTGCTTTAAAAATGCAATTACAATTTATTCTATTCGCTATCAGTTAACGATTATGAGGGACTCTTTAGTGGTAAGCCATGCGAGGACAGGGAACTGGGGGAAGCAACGAGGGGACTTCATATGCATTTAGATGAGCTGAGTTGGAGGCTGTGAAGACTGTTAGTCATGGAAGATGTCCCTATGGCCCCCCTGCTGGCAGTGCTATGAATGCATGGTGGGTGAGTAGAGAGGCTGTGCTTGGCTGTTCTGCCAGAGCTTTGGGCACCGATGTGGTCTATCAGTGGCTCACCAGTCACTACAGGGAGAGGCTATAGCTTCATCTTGGCTGCCTAATGCCCTGCTCACATCATTAGCATCTACCGTTCCGGTGGCTTCATTTACTATAGAGATTCAGTTGGGGACACAAGCCAAGATAAGAAAGCAATGTAGACCAAGGGGGGCTTTTAGATGTTAGTTTTAAAAAGCTAGTAAAAGATGCCCCAGGCGCCGTCCGACCGTCGCGCTTACAGCCTACACCCTACAGATGCTTTTCAGAGCAGTACTTACTAGTAGTGCTAATTCGCTGTGCTCTGCTGCTTGACTCATCTCGACTCAGACATGCTCTTTGATCAGCCCTTCTCTATGTGCTTTTACTTTTCACCCCCCATAAAGGCCACAGGCTCAACTCTTTTTTATATGTACAGACAGAAATGCCCACTCAATCTAAAGCCCTTGTCAGTTTGGCCGCACAAGAGCAGTAATGGCATTACTAAAAGAGGCTGGATAAATGCTTTGGAATGAAGGGGTTATAATGTGTGGCTATCTGAAAACAAGCTGTCCAATACCACAGAGTTTTTGCAGAGACATCTCGGAGTAGGTCTCACGGTCACACCCCTTTCCAATGTGGCTTGTTTGCAGCTCTACTGTGGTCCTCATGGAAGACAGTGGCCCGCCACACGTCTCCAGGTGCATCTTGGGGAACAGCTGCTTGCTGCCTGTGCCTGGTTCATAGTCCACCCGTTTGTTCCAACCTGGGAAAGACAGAGATAGACGGGTAATTGGAGGGATGTACAAAAGAACAAAGCTTGGAATGCAAGCTTCCATCGCCAAGGGATAGTTTGCAGTAACATTAATTTAGGCTTCCTTTCAACAAGCTAATGTACCATCCAAAAATGACTCGACCTTTCCGGTTTCCTTTATAAGTGAATATTAATTAAATGGAATTTCTAGTGTCACAGCGACATAATGAAGCTGATTGCAAAGGCCTTCTTAATTGGCGGTTGCCAAGTGTGGTACTGTACTATCATCACGGAGAAGCAGTGTTCATTATGCTGTCACTCTCAGCCCCTTCTAGGTGTGAATTGCGTTCTGCCAAGGTAAGCTATTACAGTTCGATTGTGGTGTGGTTTTTCACCGTTTCCTTCATTCTGCAGGGCCTCCGCCGTGTGAGTTTTGTATATTTTGATGTATGCAGCTCCTCGAGATAATGAGAGAATGGACAATGTAATTACGTTGCATCTGTGTTTCTTCATCTGTGTGTTTTCCAGCCTGTGTGCATAATCCATGACAGAATACAATAACCTTGGGTTCAACCAACACATCACAACTATCCAGAATTACTTTCTATCATGTGCCAACTTTCCTGTTTGTTTTTCCATTTTTCCTTTGTTTTTTTCCTTTCTCCCTACAACAGAATCATTTTAAAACTGCTATTCTAGTCTTTTTTATCTGACTGTGAACTTTACTGGCAGCTTTCGCAGTGTCAACGTCGGTTTCTCTCTCATTTTAGTTATTTCCTATGTTTCAGCTACGTGCTATGTTTTAGCCATGCAGTGTGATAATGTGTCTGGCTGTCTCTGCACTCAATGAGACAATGAACAGGGCTGCTTGTTAAGTCTCCCATGTTCCCTTCTTTGCTAACACATTACTTCTTTACATCAACACACATTTGAAAGCAAACAGCAACAAAAAACTGTTCACATCTGCGCTGAAGATGATTTGTGTCCTCCGGCGCAGACAATGGTGCGTGGAAAATGACTATGAAAACACGACGCATGCATGCACGCAGTACGCACACGCGACACAATAGACAAGCTACATCTACATCCATCTCTCTGCGTGTCTCTATTTAGGTCTCTATCTCTCACACACACGCACACACACACACACACACACACACACACACACACACACAGAGCACACCTGCTAATAAGTTCATTATAGAACACCACATTGCTGCGCTTTGTCTCAAATCCTCTCAGCCTCAACTACAAGATGTTTTCTCTCAGTGTGGGAGAGGGGAGGGGAGGGGACGAGGTGGGGGTGTGGATGTGGATACTGCACACTCTGCATTCAGATGGGGAGAGGGCAACTCGGGCACTGTGGTAATAACACGCCCCCTGTTGACAAGCAGGAGTCAAATGAATCTGTCGGGGATTTAGCTTTGAGCGTTGCTGAGCTGGCCCAGAGTCCGTGGTGGGCGGGGTTAGGCCAAAGAAGGGCGCAGTCTGGAGGCAAGCAAGGCAGGAAGTACTGGAAAGCGGGGTAAAAGGTTCACAAGGCAGGTTGCATAAAGGTATTAATGTGGATGTTGGGGTGAGGAGGTTTACATGTGTCCGGGCACATGAGCATGAAAGAGAATGTTAAGGATAGTATAGTCTCAGCCTCTTCCGACCATTAGCATTACGTCACATAAGCAATGTGCTTGACCGTCTGATATCCCTTTAAGATCGACATTTTCAGGAAAGTGGTTCTGTCGATTTTCTGTTGATGATAGCATTGTCACTCATGTCTGTATCTGTCATTTCAGTGTAACGCCCGTACAGTGATTTCTTTTTTAATTTTGTTTCTTCAATTTATTTTAAGAAACAACTGTAGCGTACTTAATTAACAGAATTACAAGACCTGCAAACATCCAGTCGTGACGTTAAGTTTCCCAACAAATTCCCCTGTTTAACGTCTGACTGTGTCACTGAGTTAAGTAGTTGGTCGTTGTGCATGTAAATCAAAAGACCTCTCTTGTCAAGTAGGCAGGTCTTGACGCAGTTAGCCAGTGATGTCTCCCAGACTTTAAGTAAAGGCTGGCTCTGCGAGACTAAGGATAGTATAGCAGGCATGGAGTCAAGGATTCCCACCCCCACTATATGTTGGCAGTGTGGGTTCATCTATGAGTTTACAGCAGGCTCGAACAGGTTGCATATGTGAAAGAATTGGGTAAAATGCACAATTGACCACTTGTGACCTAAATCTTGAAGTGACAATCTCAAAACACAACCCAGGAAAGGGACAATGGGGTTCAAAGAGTTCATGTGCTGTGCAGAGATCATCAAAAACATAATTTGAAACACAAAAAAGGAAGCAGATGTTCTTTATGCCTCCTTCGGCAGCCTACAGTTGGGCCTAGGAGAAATGTCTGGTGTGGAAGCACTTCAAGAGTGTTGTGGGCAAACACTTGAGCAGTAAAGAGTAATACTGTCACCACAAAAGAAAACACTTAAATACATCACTTCCTTTGTTATATACTGTATATATATATATAGATCGATATATATAACTACACTGATAACTGGACCAATAAGGTCAATACAAATAGCAAAATTTTAATGAAGAGACATTTGAAAGTCCTTTTATCTTTAAATTGTGGAACCTGTTAAATATAAATGTACCATGATATGCTCGGGTTTAAGAGAAGCAAAGCAATGTAATAATTTCTTCAATATTTTTGACCCCAAACGTTGCTTTTGTTAGTTAATTTCACATTATTGTCACAATTTGCCATCCGCGAGGCCTCCTCCCAGCTAGACGTGCCTGGAACACCTCCCAAGGGAGGTGCCCAAAGGGCATCCTTACCAGATGCCCTCACCACCTCAACTGGCTCCTTTCAACACAAAGGAGCAGCGGCCCTACTTCAAATTTCTCACAGATAACCGTCATGCTATTTCTAAGGCAGACACCCACCAGACTCCTGAGAAAAACTATTTTGGCTGCTTTTACCAGTGATCTAGTTCTTTTGTTCTTGACCCACCCTTCATGACCATAGATGAGGGTAGGAAAGAAAATTCCCCAGTAGATCGAGTGCTTTCCTTCCGGCTCAGCTCTGTTTACGTCACAACGGTGCGGTAAAATGATTGAAATACCACTCCCGCTGCGCCAATTCTCCGGCCAATCTCTCGCTCCAATGTCCCCTAACTCGCAAACAAGACCCCAAGGTACTTGATCTCCTTCACTCGGAGGTCTTATTCCCTACCAGGAGTAGGCACTCCTTCAGTTTCCTGCTTGAGAACCATGGCCTCAGATTTAGCGGTGTTAATCCTCTTCCCAGCCGCATCACACTCGGCTGCGAACCGATCCAATGAGTGCTGGAGGTCATCGATGATGCCATCAGGACCACATAATCTGCAAAACGCAGCGATGAGATCACCAGGACACTGAACCGCAACCCCTCCCCACCCCGACTACGCCTTTATATCTTGTCCATGAATATCACAAACAGGATTGGTGACAAAGCGCCCTGGCGGAGACCAATCCCCACCTGAAACGAGTCCGAATTACGGCCAAGAATCCATAATCCAATCCATACAGGGATTGGATTTTCCTCAAAAGGGACCCCCTCACCCCATACTCCCGCAGCACCTCCCACAGTATCGTCCGGGAAACCCGGTCATACCTGGGGCAGATCCACAAAACAGACTAGAGTAGACTTTACCAGAGAGGCTGAGAAGTGTGATACTCCTACAATTGGCACACACTCTCTGGTTCCACTTTTTGAACAGGGGAACCACCATTCCGGTCTGCCACTCCTTGGGCACTGTCCCAGACTTCCACGCAATGTCAATCATCAAATGTGTCATCCAAAACATCCCCTCCACACCCAGAACTTTAAGCATTTCTGGACGGAACCCATTCATCCCCGGGGCTTTGCCACACAGTGACTTCCACCAGGGTAAATTACGTTAATCCCCCATCAGATCAGCCTCCAGCTCTGCCTCTACCATAGAGGTATAGTTCGATTCAGGAATTCCTCAAAGTGTTCCTTCCACCACCCAATTACCTTCTCAATTGAGGTCAACAGCGTCTCACCCTTACTGTACAGAGCTTGGATGGTTCCCCTTTTCCCCCTCCTGAGGTGGCGGATGGTTTTCCAAAAACATCTTGGTGCCGACAAAAAGTATTTCCCCGTGTCTTCTTTGAACTTCTCCCACACCCGCTGTTTTGCCTTTTTCACAGCAGAGGCTGCAGCCCTTCGGGCCCGTCGGTACCTTTCAACCACCATACCAGAGAGACACCAGAGAAGCTCCGCTGGAGGTGTGAGTTGAAGATCTCACTGGCAGGGGCCTCCTCCAGACATTCCCAGCTCACCCGCACTTACCAGGTCTGTCCAGAGTCTTCCCTCACCCATTGACCGAACTCACCACCAGATGTTGAACAGTTAACAGCTCTGACCCTCTCTTCACCTGAGTGTCCAAAACATGCGGCCTCAGATGTAAGATCACAAAATCGAGGCCTAGGATTCTCTGGTACCACGTACATTTATGAGCATCCTTTTGTTCAAGCATGGTGTTTGTTATAGACAGTCCATGACTAGCACAGAAGTCTAACAACAAATGCCCACTCTGGTTTAGATCAGGAATGCCGTTCCTCCCAATCACTCCTCAAGGTATCTCCATCATTGCCCATGTGCGTGATAAAGTCTCCCTGTGTGGAGTCCCCTACAGGAGCCTCATACTGGACTCCATTCAGGGTCTCCAGGAAGGCCAAGTACTTAGAACTGCTGTTCGGTGCATATGCACTGAACACAGTCAGATCTTTCCCCCGCACAACCGGTAGGTGCAGGAAGGCAACGCTCTCGTCTACCGGGGTAAACTCCAACGAAGCAGCGCTCAGCCGGGGATTTGTGAGTATTCCCCCACAGCAAGGTGACGTTCCACGTCCCCAGAGCCAGCCATTGCCGTCCGTGTCTCGTCTGGCTGGGCTCCGTGGCAAATCTAGCCACCAGGCGCTCGCTAGTGAGCACTCCCTCTGGGCTCGACTCCAGAAGTGGGCCCCGGGCCTCCTCCGGGCAGGGTAACGTCTCCTCTTTTCTGAATTTTCATGAATGGTCATTTGCACCATTCTGGCCCCTCCTGTAAATGTTTTTACAATATTGAATTGGAATAACAGTCGACATATATAGTCTAATAGCTGACATGGACATTCAGGTCTATCAGCATCTACTGAAAGCTCAGCAATCACGTGTGTCAATTCTAGCTAATATTCTGATGTATGAGACAATGGTTCCTGTGGCCTTGCAGGCCCACCGCTGGGTGGCTTAGCTCCTCCATTTGTGTCCCTGCTAAATAATTTAGTCCTATTTATGAGGCACGGCAGGAAGCTGCGGCTGCTATCGCTTTCATTCCTTGGTGCAGCGTGCATGAGCTCTCCAATACATGCACACAGTGATGTTACAAACGGACCACTGTACGTACTGTATAGGCACAAAAGGCACAAATACCTCAACAGACCACTGGCCAGCTCTCTCAGCAGCAGTGTTTTGGTTACAACAATAAAGGGAATAACCGGAAAGAAGAGGAGTAAGTGAGAAAGGAAGATGAACAATAGCATGGCCACGTTGTGCTTGCACATTGGCTAAGACAATACATACACCGTACAAACACCTCAACATGGCGGTGATCAACAGAAACCAAATATGTATGCAACAAGGTTGACGCTATGCTTTATCTAAGCTGCCTACGAGAAGAGCAAAACTCATTTGAGTTTTGCATTTTTAAACGGGGTGCATGCTGACATTCTTGCATTCTTCTCCACTCTTCTCGTCATATGTTAAACTCTGCCCACAAACATAACAAACAT
This sequence comes from Typhlichthys subterraneus, assembly GCA_027564835.1. Lineage (NCBI taxonomy): Eukaryota > Metazoa > Chordata > Actinopteri > Percopsiformes > Amblyopsidae > Typhlichthys > Typhlichthys subterraneus. Next base: position 2,045,923 of record JAODUH010000019.1, on the reverse strand, counting down.
CAAGAGTGTGCTGGGGGAGAAATTATTAAATATAGGGGTTACATATCATGAACTGAGGAATGCACACACATACCAATAACCAGAAATACAAAACCCTGACATCATACTGTAGCCATTGGACTTGATGTGGACTTGCCAAAACATCTCTTGAAATTCTGTACAGCAATGGACAATCCATGTACATAGATAGATGGTACATGTATGCATCTATTTAGTATGTCAAATATACTGCATGTTCCAGCTTTGTCTTTATGTGTATGTGTCTTGATCTGGATGAGCGAATGGATGCTTGACAGTATGAAAAAGCTCTGACACCATGGTCCATCATCGATGTGATTGTCATTATATCAACCCCTTCCCACTAGTCCAACCATCAGTGGGAGAGCCCATTTCCATTTTAAAGAGCACTCTACTCCTCTCTGTTCCCTTCCACTACTTTCCCCTCTCTAACTCTGTCATCCTAGCCACTTCCCCCGCTAGCTTTTAACTGTAAAGAGCCATCTCTGCAATGTCTCCACCCACAGTGTCCAGAAAGTCTTCACTTTAATGAGTTCGTACCCGCCGTGATGTGCCCATCTTTGGAGCGGTGAACATGAGATTGTTCTATTTTTTGTTCTTGAGAGGATGGCAAGGATCTATGAAAATGTAGTGTTTCTAAAGGCTACAGCCAAGGCCACAGACAGACAGACAGCAAAGGAGACAAACCAAACAGAATGTTCTAGCCCTTAATCCGATGATGGAAGCTATCCAGCCTGTGATGCATGATTCTTCATCATAGGTAACATCCTGCTAGTGGGGTTATCTTACATGTAACAGATAGCTTTTTATGTAATGCTATTGTTAACTGTCATCCTATACAGAGTCAAGTGATGTTGAATAATATTTTGCTTCTTGAGTCAACATTTTAAAAGAGGATTGCTGCTCTAATTTGTTATTTGTATTACAATAATAAGTGGTAAAAAAAAAATCAAATTGTTTCTAGAAAACATACTTCAAAACGGAGATATCATCAATTCTCAAGTTACATTGTTTTGTAACATTGAATTGGTGTGCTTGTCACAAAATGAGGGGGTGGCAGAAACCAAACGCAGGTTGAGGTATGATAATCTTGAGGTTTTATTCAAAAAGCAAAACACTCACCAGAACAGCGATCAATTACCGACAGAGACAGGGAGAAACAGAGGGCTACATATACTAAAGCTAATTAGGGGAATGGGCACCAGGTGTGTGTAATGACAAGACAAGCAAAAGAGTGAAGCATGGCAGGGCCATTAAGCCGTGACACTAACTAACTAACTAACTAACCTTACGGCTATGCCACTAAATCCTATTGGACCTTTAGCAAATCCTGTGGTAATAAAAGATACAAAAGATTATTTTTAGGAAGACGTCTGCCTCACGCTTTGGTGACATATAACCTTGCACAGTTGGACACATTACTGCACATTGCACTGTGTATTAATTCCTTTATGGTGGTGAACTACTGATACTAGGGACCCCTATGTAATTAAGCTTGGTTTTCCCAGTCAGGTATATCAGCTGGGTTACATTAACACAACAGGAGGGGCTGGGGGACTTGCTGTTGGTCTGGAATGCTGCTGGTCTTACTACAATAAAGTTTTGTCTATACTGGCATGGTGGGTCTGTTGCTTGTAGTCCTACAGTTATTGTTAGACATTTATTTGAGGTCTAGACTAGTTCCCCATATGTTATTCTTGAACAGACACTTTAAAAAAACTAATAAGAAATGTATTTTATAGGGCTTATATTCTTATACTTTAAGTAAACTGAAAAGCACATCCTTTTATTTATTTTCAGACATGAATTGCACTTATAGGTATGTGTGCACCTCTATCACCACTGCCACCTTTCTATACAGAGGTGTGCAAACCCTATTGCTAAAGACAGAACAAAGGGACAGATACTTTGGCACTATTAAAATAACCACAATGGAATGTTAATGGTTCCTTGAGAAAAACAGAGATTTCTGTTTCCACAATACATAGTTATGGGTGCAAATGTCCCACATAAAAACACATCTGGGCTCAAAACCCTGCTAGATGGAAGGGCCCTGACATTAATGTAATGTTTCAACTGTGTTGGTGTAGACGCTCATGTACACTAATAATAATTCTGTTATTTTAAAAGGCCTTCCAAGGGCCTTTGGAAGGCTGTTCATTCATTTTTCATGTCTCTCCTTGAATAACCGTACACTCTCATAATTGATCACCATTATAAGTGCATCACAAGGGGCCTTGTGGTTGCTATAATGGAAAAAATTGTTAATGCTGATGTTTTCCTCACTTCCAGTCTCCCTTAGCACCCCTTAAAGATGTGTAGCCATAGGAAGAAGGCCTAAATGTCAGGAAAACAAATTATTAACACAAGGTAAGCATGTTAATAAACACCAAGGCAATAATATGATATGACAAACAAGTAGACTATTTACAAAACTCCATCTTACTGCTGCATGAGTGCATGTGTGCTGATAATGCTAATGTAATACGTAGGCAATTGGCCTTTAGATTGTGAACTAAGACAAAAATAACATATTGGATACACGCTTAATCTTATGTGTCCTTGAGTGTTTAGAAAGGCATCCCAAATAAAATTTATTATTATTATTATTGGGAATGTTCTGGTCAGTGGTTCAAGAATGTTATTGTCATCTTATTTTCCAACATGTCAACTGCCTTTGAGTTATAAGCACACACACTTATTAGACAAATGTGTTTTAATAATGTAACTAAATCAGAAACACACAGAAATCCAAACTACTCAAATGTGGAGCTGCTGACCTAGTGAAGTCAGAGGTCATGAATTAGCACAATAGACTATACTGGCTCTGTATAGTCTAGTTAGCATAATATTTTACTGTGTGTCTGCTGGGTTGTTTAATATATGAAACATAAACGGCGTGAACACGGTAAGAAAGAAACAACGGTTTTAATAACAGAAAGCGGCACAAATAGACACAAAAACCAGTGTTAGCCTTAGCTTGTACAAAGAATAACCCGCAATTGGTGAAAACAAATGCACGGTATATAAGGATAGGGGAGCAATCAAGGGACGAGGGGCAGGCGTGGGAGGCCCTGATTGCCACCTGTCTCAGATCGGCTGTCAGTACTCCGGGGACGGCGCGGCCCTGCCGCGGGACTCCGGCGTGACAATATACTAATGTTAATATACTAATGTTGTCCATTTAGAGCAAGACTGTTGCTCTCATATTCATTTTCAGTACTAACAAAGTTAGGTTGGGTCTAGTTGTTACACCATGAGTTTCAAACACAGACGTGAGAGGATTTACAGGATTCCAGTTTCTTAACAGTATCTTTTAGATAGCCTTAAGACATTAAGGCAACTGATCCAGTATGCTGTATGACCAACTGACCTGATTCTCCATGGGAACAGCCAATGATGACCATCTGCTGATCTTTGGTATACTGCCCCCTGCTGTTCCAGTACTGTAACATCATCCAACATATGTCATGTATGTATCCCCTTTTATCATTTGTGCCGTATTTATTACCATTGTAAACTTCCATCTATAGACGCCCTTCTCTTCTCCAGTAGTATTAGGATCAGTGATGTGATTCTAAAGTTTTAATGCAATTATTGTAAAGCATAATGCATGCTGTATGCTTGTGCTCCTTAGCCAAACTTTAATACATATATTGAAGTGAGACAATAATTATTGTATCTAACAATAGACATTAGCAGACAATTGGACCACATTCAACCAATCAAAACAATTCTACTTTAACAGTGGGATGATTTTCTGAGCATATGCAGTTGATTGCTCCACAGCACCAACTGAACTACCCACATAGATGCTGATTGGATGGGCAATTATCCACCCAGCTGATTAGATAAATGTGGTCCAATCACCTGCTAATTGTTTCCCAGACTGTAATGTACTGTATAAGTGAAGCAAATGTAGAGGTTGAGATGGCAAAGTCAGCATTGTTTTAACCAGCCTACACCTAGCTATTACACCCTAACAACATTAGAAGGGTTAGGTTCCCTGGTCCCTTGTCAATGCTTTTGTAGTTTTTATTTCCCTTTTCTGATTGGAGGTTAAGATCTACTGTAAGGTGGTGTGAAGTCCATTGAGATTAAACGTGACTTTCCTGAAAAAGCTCAAGTGTTCCAGGATTATTTAGTTATTCCTTGTATGGATATAGGTGTCTTTCTTCACAGCCACTTATCTGTGAGCTAATATACTGTCCAACCTGTATATTAAACAAGCTCTCTGAATTACCTCAGAGCGCCTCTCTGCCAAATTCTGTTGCAGATCGTAAACAAGCTGGGAACACCACATGGACTACACAATGCACAAAATATCCCACGGACTGTCAAATTTAACTTTTTTACGTTTCACAAAAATTCCCAAAAACAAAATGGATTCAAAAATAAAACGTGACACTCTAATTAGGCCTATTTTGTATACAGTAGAGTACCTGTCTTGAACAATATAACAAGAAAAAAACAACATATTACAATACCCAGATAAAGTAACAATAATGATCATGCTGAATAGCTAAGTAAGGATTGACATGTTTATAGTGAAGTTACAAATCATCATCATCAGAACATTCAGAGGAAATGTGGGGAAATATACAGAGCATGCCAAGGAGGAAGAAGAGCACATCAGGGATAGAGAGAGAGAGAGTGAAAAGAAGTTTGGCAAGGTTCATTGTGCAGTGAAAAAAGGGAATAGCAAAGATTATAGGCTGGGATGGAGGTGGTCTGGGGGAAGAGTCCACTGATTAAAAGCAGAAAGCAGCATGGAGGAATAAACAGGACTGTAGAGACTCTGGGAGACCAACACAGGTATCCATGTTCATATCAAGGGGGTGGTTGGAGGTGGTTCAGTTGGAAACGTCATTAGCTGTAAATATGAGGTAGCATGCCAGTCTGCTCACTTGAAATAAATAATTTAGTTAGCAGTTAATATTACTTCATTAAAACAAAGTTAAGTCAAGTCATGTTTCTGCTTCCATTCAGTTTGCTGTAAATCGAAATGGTAATTCTAATTGTATGGTAGCCTATGTGCTGTTATCCCAAACAATGTGTGTAATTCCTTGCTAAACAGCACAAATTAGCCCCTTGCCTGACAAAGCAATTATCATTGAGAACGCAACAGCCTCTGGAGAAGAGAACACATTTCAATGCATCATTTATGCTAATCTATGATGTAATTGCATGGAAATTGCCTCTCAGTGTGGTCATCAAAATGACTAAATGATAACATTTATCCACTAGAGGGCAGCAAAGCCATACGCAACTATGTTTATGAATGACTTCAAATGGGGGAAGGTACTGTAACAGACTTTACAGATATCCTTACACAACCCCCCCAAAAAAGCAGTTGAATAATGTTACTACGGTTTCAGCTCTCTAAACGTTGCACTAGTGAGACAACACCTATTTAACTATGCCAACATTCAAATGTGACCTAATGCAAATGCGCTTTTCCATTAAACAAACGGGGTCTGTGTAAAATTACACTTTGGACAATAGTCTGCGTTCGGATTCTGAGTTTACAGGCGCGCACGCGAACGTGCACACGCCAAACGTCAACGAGACCTCGACCATTTGTCCTGTTTGAATTTGTAGTCATTATACGCATGTGGCAGCGCAGCCTTTTGGCACCTTTTATTATTTTGTCACGATTCCAAATGTCACTAAATCGCCTATTATGAAAGATGCTCGTAAATTGCTAATGGTCTGTCATGAATATTTTAGAGCCATTTACAAGCATGAATATCTCATGGTAATGTCATTTGCAAGGCGCAGCCGGCACACGCCCTACAGTCTATTAACAATGAACACGCTACCACGTTTCAGACAGATGACCCTGACATCTCAATCCAGTCATGCCAGGGTTAAAATAACCAAAATGACCCTCGTTAAGAGTGTGCCTACTAGGCTGTGGGAAATCATTTTCGCGTCGCGATTTATGATGAAGTTCTCTGGCTTGCAAGTCCAGTGTCACATCGATTCTTTGATTGCCTGCGTATCTGGGTCCTAATGAGCTGCGGTCTGAATCACGGCATAATAACCGCCCTAATTCACTCCCTCAACCATCCTGTGCCAGTGGAAAAGAAAATGACAAAGAGCAGCTCCCCGAACAGACAATTAGTAACATCACACTGAAGCAGGCTGTCACGCTGTGTATATATTATCTTTTAATAAATTATATTTTGCCATCATTGAGTAGAATCATTTAACAGGCATATTAAGTGTGTGTATGTCTGATGACGTGAATCAGTAAACAATTGGTCTTTTTACCCCCTTTAAAATCACATGCCGCGATTTCACCTGGAGGGTAGTAGACATGCAGAGAGAACAGATGGGAAGTAGCATAGTTACCAACAAGTGAACACAGATCTGTCTGTCTGGGTGGCATTTATCCAAGTTGAAGCAAGGCTTAGGGGAACATGAAAGAAGTGTGTATTCATAAATGGGACCACTGCCAAATATTGGTGAACATGATACAAGTGCAGTGGTCAAAAGCAGCATTTGTGTTCACCATATACAGCCTGGCTCTCATTTTCAGGTTAGTGAATAATGAGATATACTCAGGTGCTATTACAATGGATGCATTAGTAGCTAGTTGAGTAGAGACAGGTAATCAACCTACTGTAGCCTACAAAAATGACATGGGCCAAATGGCTTTCAGACAACATTTCTTTAATACAAAGTCAACATATCTACATACACAGTGGTTTTAAACCAATTATTGTTTCAGTTAGAAGTAATAGTTTGAAAGCTATAGCACTTGGCCCTCATACAAATGCAAATTATTTTATTGGTTGTGGGTTGTTTTTATATTGTTGGCTGTTGTGTGTGTATGCTCTATTCTTTTGTTGTAATTTATTTATTTTCTTAAATTCCCCCCACATTGACGAAATATTCCGGTAATTTTGGTGACAATTGTCAAAAGCCTAGCGTCTTTACATGAAGTCAAAAGAGTAACACGTTGCACAAGCTTCCAAAGACTTCCGCAATTTTTCCAGATTTGCCGTTGGCCCTTAACCAGTCTGTTAAGTTCCCTCCAGAAAAGGAGTCATCAATTTAAGAGTTTGTTCATTATCAAACATGATCCCAGCAGTTCGGTGAGGACATGGAAATGTGCATTCCCAGCAGAAGTTCTGGCTTGTTTCTGTCTCCCCTTCCGGCATCACGCGCTGTTTTGTCAAGGCCTGATTATTTTGCTTCTGCATCCCATAACCAAGCATCATCAAATAAAAACATGATATGGTTCTATACATATGGCCTAGGAAGGTCATCTGGAAATGTACACATTCCCAGATGACCTTTGACCTGGACAGTGATCCGTTGAGGGTTGAACAATTCAAATGGTCTATGAATTTGCATAATAAGAAAGCTAATCGCTTTGAATAATCCAGTGACCATAAACATAATCTCCAATAAACTTGTGCACATGTCAAGAAAGTAGACTGACTTTTGTCTTCAAGCCACAAAGACTGGAGTTTGTTCAGCAGCCACATCACAGCCAATTTAGACTATAAAAGGAACAGGTTATCGAGAGACTATAGCCAATACTAACCAGCAGCTGTAACTGGGCAGTTGAGTTATTTAGTGAGAATACATTATTCACCCTAACTTCTCATAGGGGGATATAAAGGCAGTCAAAAGGGAAGCAGTTGATGACATGATGCAGTGGATGAAGAAGGGATATTTCATTAGAAGAAAAAGCAGGCTTTACAAACACAAGCAAGTATGATATGAGCACATCTTCAGTCCTTGTAAATCTGCCTCGATTTAAATTAGGAGAGCTTAGTGTCAAATTGTACAAATACATATAATCTATATATTCGTTTATTTACATGTAATATATTCTGGATCATAGTTGATATCTAACAAAATGGGTGGGCAGATTATTTGAAAAAAGAAAGAAAGTAAATAGATTTTCATGAAAACCACAAAGGTCATAGTCTGTACACAATCATACACAGTACAGTACATGAGATTGGGCAGACTAAGAAAATAAAATGGGCACTCATACAATTCTGATTAAATGGATTATAGTCCAGTTGATCAACAACATTTATAAAAAGAAGTTAATAAAAAAAAAATGTATGCATTCCACTAGTTAAAGTTAGCTTGGTTTAAAAACAAACAATCTCATAATAGCCAGAGGACATAACCAGTGGCAGATAGGAAAGGGAGGCATTCAGCCAAACAGCACAAAGGTTTGATGGTAAAAACAAATACAAAATATTTTTACTTGATGGATAAAGAATGTAGAGGAGAAAAACAAAATTCATACTAGGTATTTTGATATATCTATATATTTTGCATTTTAATATATATGCATGTGTAAGTGTGCAATATACTGTACATACTGTATATGCTACTGCATATATGCAGACTTACACACATACATGTTATACTTAACATTTCTACAGTGAAAAAATAGAATGTCTTTCAACATAATATGAACAAATAAGCATTTATCATTTTCTGCTAATAAAAAAAAAGTTTAGAAAAACAAAAATAAAATTAAAATTAAAAGTCAACTATTTAAAGTAACACAAGTCATTAACACAACAATGTTTTCAAAATGTCACAACAATAAGGCTTTTTTTGGAAATAAGAAATGGTTACATCGTTCTGTTCATCGCTCCCTTTGTGTGCACGTCCATCAGAGAATACACACATGTATGGGAAAAAGTAAAAATCACAGGAAGTCAAAAACTCGATTCATCGGACACAAATACATTAGTGCGTAGAATCCAACGTTCAATTGTTTAATTGTTTTTGGGGCATCTGTTTAAAGTCTGTTGGTTTGTTCTGTGATGGGCAAAAAGTATAACAGGAAAATGTCACCATCACATCATGGCATCAAGTTTCAAAATGGCAGCCTCCTTCAAAAGGCAAAAACTTTGTTCATCTGTCAGTTACTGAACACACACGCGCGCACACACACACACAGGGCTACAGGCAACTTCAACTGCATCCATGCAGGTACCATTTTGCCACTCGTATGTCTGTCCTGTGTAAGAACTATTAAACGTGGTAAACCCATTAAAAACCTTGTCCAATGGACTGTGGATGCGCTTTCAGTCAAGTCCAGCAGGGGGCGGATGGTTAACAGAGCTGTTTCCCCACAACAAGGAGCCACACGTACAGCATACACTACATAAGCAGCATGTTTGGTTTTGACAGAAAATAAAACAGATGATTAGAGACTAAAGACAATTCAACTTAAGACAAAACGTTATTAACAGTGATGTGAAGGAAAGTGGCCACTATACACAGAGAAAGCCCACTTGCTGGAAGCAATTCCCATTTGGCGGTTTCATCCAATCTTTTGAGGATATCTCCAAAGCACCACAATGCAATGGTGATGAGGGCAAGAGCATGGTTGCTTGTCCTCCTTCCTTAAAGCAGCGCACAGCCAGAGCTTCTTGCCATGACCAAGATGTCCCCATTACATTTCTCAGACTAGTATGTACTTTGGAACTGGCACTTCCCCACGTGTTCTTGCTCTCTCCCTCAAGTAGTGAGTGCAGACCACCCTCCTTAGCCCTGGAAGTTAAAGAACAGGCAGTCCTGCCATGACAATGTAATCAGCAGTGGTGCATCACTAGTAGGACAGAGTTGAAACTCTGTTATATAATGCGAGCCCCATAAACACCCTTTCTTTTTTTTTTTGTTCCGGTTGACCAAAGTTTGCGGACAGCCATTGGTGTTCACACAGGAAACATCAGTTTGGACTATTCTCCGGAAAACACTGACTGGGGAAAAAAAAAAAGTACTTAAATATTTACCCCATATCAAAAATGAGCTAGTGACACTTCTAGGCTAATACCCATCTGTCTTGCACAAAGTTATGCTTCATAACCATGACCTGCTTCTTTGTCGACTGTTGTCTTTGTATTACAGAGATTTGTTCTGAGAAGAGTATGTCCACAAAATGTTTACAATGTCCTCCACATCGAAATGCGTGAGGTAAGATTATCAGTTCACTTTTATAGCTCCCCACCCCACAGCTTGAGCCACAGCCTTTTGGTTCCTTTTTTGTTATTGGTTAACGAGGATGTTGGTTGGTTGGTATTCTTAGACAACTTTCCTCATTGGCGTTAAAGTGTTCCTAGTCCAATTGGAATTCTACATAAGCATTTGGTTGCCCTGATGGGACGCCGTCTGAGTCTAATCTGCGATTCTGTTTGGTGAGCCTCATTTTCCGGTGATATTAGTTGTTCTTTGCTGTTGCTGCTGACGTTTCAAAATTTCTATCAAGTTCCTATGGCTCAGGAGGCTGGTGAGGGGGAGACACGAGTCTGGGAGGTATGCAGGATGGCTTTTTACGTTGCATAGTGATCAAAGCTTCCTAAGTAGTCATGAGCTGCCTGGTAGCAGAACTGGTACTCGTCCTGTATGGGAGAAACACAACCGAAACATACCGTAAGTGACACTCTGAACAAGTTACGTTCTACCGAAACATCCCTTAAGTGACATTCTGAACAAGTTACGTTCTACCGAAACACAGAAACATCCCTTAAATGACATTCTGAACAAGTTACGTTCTACAGGAATTGCTTTAAGTCATCTGACTGAAACAAGGTGACACACTTCCATCACATTGAGTGTGTGTGTGAGTCTTACCTCAGTCTGTACCATGGCAGGTCTCTGTGTGCGCAGCATCTTGACAGTCTGGAAGATGTCCACCACACCTTCGTAGCGCATCCTCTCTAGAACGATGCTGAGGGTGATGAAGACCCCGGTCCGGCCCACTCCGGCACTGGAAACACACAGACACACACAGAAACATTACATTATGTGTGAGCAATATTTAACGTGTCCTGTAAGTTGCACAGTGTCCTTACACCGCGCAAGGATCACCAGAACAATATCCTGCACTATAATTGTTTTCACTTCCTGTTTTCAATGGTCTCTTCTTGATGTTAAAGACACATTATACAATTTCATTAGTGCCCAGAGATCCCCACATTCCATTCCCAGCTCACGATGCAGCAGGGTTGACACGTTGTTAGCCTTTGAGAGTTACAGTGGCAGGATGGAGAGGAATGCCTCACATACACCTCAAGCACTGGGTTTGACCACAAATACCGTAATGTCCCTTTAAGTGCACCCCTCACCAGCTACTGTATGTTCCACTCCGACACAATGCTTCTAGGATGCGCCGTCGTCCCTGATTGCTACTCATCCCCAGCTTCCCCCGGTGTGATGTGCTGAGACGATGGCCGAGAGGTAATCACGATGCCAGTGCCCACGTCTTTGTGTTGCACACAAAACGGACCCTCGCTGCAGGCATGCGCAGGCACGCGCACACACACAGGTATAGCGTGTTGCTATTGCCATTCTTTGCCGTGTGCTGGAAAACCTCTTGTCGCCGCTCTCCGGATATAGGGTGCGAGTCTTAACTTGACGGCTGCCTCTCTTAAGCTGCTTTTCTGTGAAATGACTTCCACTTCACCGATGGAACCATAATTGATATGACAAGAGATTTATTTGGGCTTCCACAATCCCTCACCAATGAGAGAGAGAGAGAGACTGACTAATGCCAACTCGGTATAAAAGCCTATTTTTGCTGTGGCTTGACAATACATTCAAATGAATAACAAACTAAAAATGTACGCCTAGTCTACCAGATGCTGTTATTTTGAGCAGATCGCCCCATTCCCCTCACACACACGTTCAAGACCTCCGCCCTACGCCACCAAGCTGTATGTCTCATATCAGCCCATAGACACAAGCGCTGAGTAGTCTTCACAGCTAATCACACGGGCAAAATCAGCAACCACCCCCCCCCCCCCCGGCCCCAGAATGTGGGCTTGTGGAGCCACGGTGGAGCGATTTGGCGGTAATCAGGCAATTCATGTCAAAAAGCATGGGGGTCTATTAGGTCACGAATAGGGAGCATGAACAACAGAAATTTAGAGGTGGAGTAAAATGGAGGAAGAAAGAGTGTGAAGGCAGATTAGGAAATGGAAGGAAGGATGACAGATGGAGAATGAGCGACATGCATTTGGAAGACTAACATTTGAGAAAAGGGAGGCGAATGCTTTCAAACCGAACGTGACACGATGCAGGTTTGTCAACTCAGCCTCTTATTATGGCAGAACGCTGTTTAGTTCTAAATAAAATATCCAGCTGTTCATAAAAAAAGAAAATGGGTATCTAAATGATTGACAGCACAATATGACACCTTACGGTAGGCAAATGAAAACACTTTAAACCTTTTAGAAATGGGACATTTGATACAACTATAAATAGTAGCCTAATATGGGAATGAACCTCAAACGTCACTGGTTAGATTCCCTGAATTCCCAGATAATTGCCAGCTACAGGAGAAGAATAATTCAGCCATATAGAGACTTCTATGATAACAGTCTATGTCTCCCAGAGGGCAATGGACTGCTGGTGACATCACTACTGCACAGCGGAGCAGGTGATGTCCTTTCCTATGACTTCATACTGCACCTGACGTATTTTTATCCAAGATTCTGCCTCGGAACAAGAAAAGTTGACTTAAGTATATTTTAATTATTTGTCGAACTGATTCCAATTTGCTACATCACATGGTCCTTCCAATTGTGATACAAGTGCAATACGTTTTTAAGATGTAATACCAGACAAGTTTTTTTTTACAGCATAATAAACTGAGGTTGATGGAACATGCTACAAAACATTAACAACGCACTGCCAACATCAAATTAAAGATAATTTTGAATTGCTGTAAAAACAGGCCCTTGAAAGATGCCTGTTGTCCAGTAGCATAAGAGAGAAGCCTCACTGCTCCAAGGCCTAGCGCTCATCTGAATGTGAATAATCCTCATTCTTGGCCGGAGCCACTCCAACATAATGGTTTCTCCCACCTCTCTGGCGTGTCACTGTAATGACGAAGGTTACCTTGGAAGACATCACCAAACCGATAGAACTGCATCGCGGGGGGATAATAAAAAACTAAAAGAATGGCTGAATCGCTTCATGTGGCTCCCCTTTTGCAAATGCCACGCTGCATATCGGCCTTATCAATTATGGAAGAGATGAGCCTGTGGCACTTTAGTGGCAGTGCACTGCAGTGGCAATAAGACAAATGAGTGTGTGTGTGTGTGTGCATGCATGTGTGTATCATATCTGATTATGCTTAGTTAAGGGTGAATCACTGCACTGTGAAAAATATCCTCCTTAAGAAGTGATTTAATCCCAAAGGAAAGCTGCCATTGGATTATTAAAGAGTGCCAATGCCTTGAAAGAAACCATTTTGTTTTTTGAAGAAAACTGCTGCAAATGTTTACAATAACAATAATATGAAGATTTAAACATTTGAAAGACTCAGTAGCAGGCTAAATGTCTTGTTAGAATGGAGCACAATAATACTTCACCTGCAATGAACTGAGATCGGCCCATCCTGTCCAAACTGCTCCTTGGTTTTATGCACCTGGCCAATGAAATCTATAAAGCCTTCTCCGGACTTGGGCACACCTTGCTCTGGCCAATCAGTGAACTGGAACTGTCTGACCGTCCTGGACTGGCCGTCCTAAAATAGAAGGGAACATGAAGAAGGAGAGGTTATAGTATGTGAAGGGGAAGAAAAAGAGACCAGGGAAAATCTGCCTGGTATAGACACACACACACACACGCAGTCTCAAAAGCAGTACTCCCTTGGCGACTATGGGACAGCTTGTCCTATTGCACACCTCCTATACCACTGTGCGTGTGCATCTCGCAGAGTGGGTCTCAGTTAAAAATAATCAATAGTGTATCTGCCGTGACAAGCGTCTCCACCCGGACAATGTGTTCAATGGGATAATCCTGCACTCTGATCGATGGATCCACCTGATGGATGAGTGGAGGGGGGGGGGCCCTGATGCGGAAGACGCGTTTGACAAACACAGCATAAGGTTCCATTTAACCTGTCAGCCCAGTTCGCATGGCAGGTTTGTATTATCATCACTGGAACGACAACTAAATGTTAACATGGCCTCCATTTTAGCTGCCCCAGAGGCATCTGTGAAGGTACTGGCTCTTGCGCACGCGCGCACACACGCACACACGCGCACACACGCACACACACATGCACGCACACACGCGCGCGCACACGCACGCACACAAACACGCACACACACACCATTGCTGTCCTGCTAAATGTATTAAATTCCCTGCCCATCTTAATGGTTAGAGTACTATAAAGGCTAATGTAAGGTGTTTGAGCTCAGTGGTTCTAAAATTTTGATTTTGATTTCTACGAGTTCCATAAAATTAATTAATGTATTATACCATCTATTCTATTACGACGGCATATTAGGGCCATTATTGATACGAATATTTACAGTATATTATGGAGCTTCTTGTAAATCTACAAGAAAAAAAAATAAACACATTTACCAAAAAAATAAATAAATCCTGCAACAGCACATTCCATTAGAATAGCCCATAGATGTAACCAGCATTGTAGTTCCTAATGCACAAATCCTCATCAACACATTCATATCAATACGACCAATTTCATGCAATGGCTTTTCAAAGTCCAGATTTTTATAAAAGAGTTCATAATCTCAGAATATCCCAGTTCTCATAATTGAGGATTTATCTCTGAATATTAAACCCCTCCCCCAGTTCTATAAACTGTTTTACATATGGCTCTAATGTGGCTTTGCAATAGCCTCTGTATTAAATAATATGCATTGGGACATAAGCATAGCTCTTCTAAATGAGGATTATTTGAGTGTTAAGATGTCTCATGTTCACGTGAACTGAACGTGTAGAACACACTGCAAAAATGTATTCAGATGTGTTTTTTCATCTGGTTGTTTAAACCTGAAAGCCTGTCATTAAGTGAAATAAAACGAATCTGTCACTTGGACAAGATTAGGTTGCTTGCTTCTAATGCAAATCCCGTTATTTCTGGAACATCTCTCCAGGAACATTTTGGGCATTTTAAAAGCCAGGGAAATAACATTGGAGAAATATGAAAAAGCACTGAGCTTGCTGAGAAGTTCTGAGAAGTCTTTGTGTCCTTCAGCCCTTTGTGTCTCCCACAATGAGACCGAATGGAAAGAAACGAGAACCAATGTCACCTTGACAAACTGCAGAATATTTATTGAACGTGGCAAACACTATGGCTTCAGAACTAGTTCTCTGTTGTAAAACAGAAACGTTTCCATGCGCTGCATGTTCTCCATCCTTCTCCCCTTTTGTTGTTTCTCCCAATCCCAAAAAACATTTCGCCTCAGTGGGAGGATTATAAATGGAAGAGGGACAAAGACGACAACACAATATACAACTCGCATGGAAGAAAGAGGAACGAGAGAGAGAGAGAGCAGAAAACGCAACACAACCTGAGGGCCCAGGCGGTGTGTCAAATTGTCTGATTAAATACGTGACTGGCTCACTCGCTTAGTGTTATGGCATCCCTGCTATTGCTGGTGCAGGTGCGTATGACATAGATGCACATGCCTACAGACACAGAGGTGAACACCTAGACATATTGTACATGGGAACAAGCCAACAAACATTTCTTTTGGTTTTTAAACATTACTAATTGGATTTTGCTGCTATGGTGCCTGTTTACAGTTATTATTGAGTATTCATAGTTTTGGCTGTGTAGATTGAGGTATTTCTGAGGTAGGAAGGGTGTAGGCTACCGGTAGTGATGTTAAGTGTTTTATCGACCATCCACAGTAAATTCTAAGGCCACTCAATCTTGTCCATACGTTCCACCAGCCCAACTAAACCCAAGCTAAACAGTGGCCATCATTACATCATCCATAAAGTAAGGCAAATGGGGACTTGTTAAAAAGCATAATACATGTCAGTCATTATATCGTGTCTTTGATAAACCATGTCAATCAAGCCCTTATCAGCACTCTCTCACAGTCACCATGCCAACGGCCACGTCATGCTCTCTCACCCTGGCGTCCGTGACCTTGAACTCTCTGAGGATGTACTGGGGCATATTGTACTCCGCCATGGGGTCCACCACAAAGTACTGGTACCGGGCTGAGCGCTCTGCGGGCCAATACTGGTGGCACTTCTCCTGTTCAGGGAGCAGACGGAGAGCGGGTCAGACACTGTGGAGGTATGTGTGTGTGTGTGTGTGTGTGTGTGTGGGGGGGTCTCCTCCTACCCTCCCCATCTCTCTCAGCTTGGTCAGCATCACCACGATGGTGGAGTTGTTCTCCCAGAGCATTCGCCAGAAGTCTTCTGTGGTCTCGGCTAGAGGACCTTGTGTGGCGATGTAAGCCTTCTGTTGCCTGCAGACCAGAAACACCACTTATCATACATGGTATGGCAGGTTTCTCTTATTCCTGTTCTAAGGTGGCTGTTTTATTCAAATTGCAGCGGTGAAGTTGTCTTTAAGATTTGTGGTCAAGACACTAATGGCTTTGTTTTCCCCCCACATAATATGTCCCCTGGTTTGCACATCAGCTGAACCGTATAAAAAATACATGGAAAAAAAAAGAAAATCAACATATATTATTTTTACACCAGAGAGAATCTGGCATAAATCGCTATAGGGTGCCTCCATAACATTCTTGCATAAACAACACCCTACATGTCCACACACACACACACACACACACACACACACATTCACACTTGCTAAACTACCAATGAATATGTAAGCGCACACTGTACAACCAGATCTATAAGCATGCATACTGTGTGCTCAAACATTATGCCCCATATACCGGTAGCCGTCGATGAAGCTGGAGTTGATGTAGTCGGACCCCTCCAGGCCTCTGATTGGCTGCAGGCAGACGCGTGTGGTCTCATAGGGCATGATGTTCACCAGCCGGTTCTTGAACTTGTTGCAGGGCAGGTTGGCGCTGATGAAGCGCGACGTGTGGGCCTTGGAGTTGGCCAAGCGCTGAACGGGCGAGGACGAACGGAGGCAGCGGAGATTTGGGGGAGGGGAGGGGAGGGGGAGAGAGGAGGGAGGGGACGGGAGAGAGGGAGTAAAACAAGTGTGGAGAGGAAGTGTGTGTGGAAAGAAGTAGACGTGGATGCAAGAAATAAGAGCAACAAACAAGGTGAAGGAGGTGGTGAAGGAGTAGGATATGTGGAGAGGAGAGGAGAGAACATGGGATTCACCAGAGCAGGATGAAGACATTGAAGGGTTCCATAAGGCAGGTGGGTGCAGTAAGGAAGAAAAACAAATATGCAAATGTGTATGGAAAAAAAGAGGGATGATTGTATGAAAGAATGGATGAGCAGAGGAAGGGAGGAACAGAAAAAAGACATGAGAATATTAATGACAGAAAGTAATAAAGCCTCAGTGTAAACAGATCTTCCATCCAGTGCACAGTGTAATATTCTATAGAGCAGTGTACAATTCATCACTAAGAAAAGAAAAACTAAAAAACACACACCAAGTTGTTGTCTAAGGGTCACGTGGTGTATTTTGGGGTTGCATAATTAATTAAAACTTCTCATTACATTTCTCAAGGTTGTTCATCTCCGGTTCATATCTCTCCTTGATGATGGTTCATAAACGTATGTGCAGATAGTTGCCTATACCCTTTCACTCTAAGATGAACAGTCTACAGGCCTACAGCATACAGGATGTTTATGAAGACATATGGCCATTGGTCGTGCCTGGTTAAATGTTATGCCTCTGACAGAACTGTAAACATCTCTTCCTCTACCAAAGTGAGGTCACCTGTAGGTGTGTTTCTATTTAATTTCTACTGACCGCCAGAGGCGGTGCGTTAAGCACCTGGATATCCATCGCACGCATGTGCAGGTTGAGTGTTTGTATCAACAAAGACACTTGTGACCTGAGTGACGTGTGCCCCCGCCCCGGTACTAAAGTTCACCCAGGAAGTGACCTCTGGCAATCTTCTCGCGAGAAGGCAGAGTGACTGCCAAGCTCTGGCGGTCATCCGAACTTCATAGAACCGCATGAAGACAAACACACACATGCACACACACAAACAAATCAATATGCAGTAATAAAGATACCTACATGCACACTCAAACGAATACTGTATTGCATTTTCTTTGCTCATTTCTGGCACTCCAACCCTCCCTCACAACCCACCGGTTTCTCCAGTCATACTGTCATCTCTTTCTCTTCACCTCCCTTGGAGACAAGCCAATCCCTCTCCTCTGCGTTACTTCAACTCCACACTACTCTCCTTCTTTTGATCTCTCTCTCAGAGACACCTGGAAGGGCCTGAGATGGCCTGGCAAAGCTTCAGACACCCACAGACATGCTACACATATACCCCCATTCCCTCTGACAAAGAAGGACAGCAGGAAGCCTGGCAACCTCTCCGTCCGCCGGGACTGAATAAAGCTCCTGCGGTTGTCATTTCCTCATAGTTTGCTCAGCTTATACGTACGGGTAGCTGTACAGGGGCCAGCACAGCAGGAAGATGCATGAAAACCTGACAGGGACCAGGAGTCAAACATAAGTGTCTTTGTTTCAGAGGTACACTCCTTGACCGGTGTCCAGAATTGCCACTGTGGTTGCAAGCAACGTTACTAAAACGTTGAAACTCTGACGGTGCATGACCCTACCACACAAGTGCTGTGTGGCTAGCTTCTACTCTTCTCTAATACTGTCCATACAGGGCTAATACTGTCCATACAGGGCTAATAGGCTAAATGTCATCCCCATATATGACATTTCTGTGGTTCTGAGTGCACTATGTCACAATTAAGGAATTACCTTTAACCCAGATGATGTCACTGATTTATTGAGCAGTTACATTCAGACAGTTAAAGCATAGTGGCATTCTGTAAGAAATAGTGTCATTACACAACTTTAAAGTGAAACTGCAAAGTCCAGGTTGGTGACATGCAGTTCCATATTATGGAACTGCATGGAACTGATGAAAAAGTATTAAAATGGAAGACTAATAAAAACCTACACATACAATGAACCCAGTAGGGGTCAGTAGTAGACTATGCTGTAAACATTGTGATGCTATGAAACTAGCCAGAACGTTCCATGACAGAAATATCACAGCCTAAGTGAAGTATTAGAACGTTGTCATTGTGTGACTTTTTATGTCTGACACAGCTGTAATTAGCATCTGTAATGTCATGTGCAACTTGTTTGGAATATGGACTCACAAGGACTTGTCATTGCTCTGAGACAGTGTGGCCTTGTTGTGCGTGATGGCGCTGTTGACGCTGGTCTACCTGTACATTTAGAACATCTCCCTTTGTAGCAATGCAGTGATCTGAACCTCACAAGCCTTCTGTACATCTTTGACACGCCATTCAGGAACTCTTTCACAGGTGGAACTGATTCACGTCGCTATACCATAACGATTAAACTACATTTACACACGTGCATCTACAAAACAAATATTAGAAAAGACAGACAACTAACTAAATATGTTTTGTTTGATTTGCCTTGTCTTCCATGGAATCCATTAAAAACCCTTTCCAAGGACCGCCGTCTGAATCTCTGCATCCAAACTCTCCTCTAGTGTAGGTTTGCGGTGTGTTCGTGCACTGAATGGCAGTTTGCATTAGGCAGAGCATTCGTACATGAGAGTGCATGTCCTCATATTTCTGTGCATAAACATGCTTATCATTCACAAGCATATGCCACAAAGCATACCAGCTCATCTGCACTCTCTGTCCCCACCCAGCCAGTCACAACTTTGTCTAAAAAGCGTCTATGAGAGCGACGAGCGGACCGTGGTGCAGCAGCACTCTGCCCAGCGATGCGCTGGGAGCTAGGCAAGCATACAGTCGTCCCTTTGTTCATTAGCCCAGCGTCCCTCCCTCTGTTTGCCCTGCCACCCACCCCCATTTGTCATCATCAAGTATTAATTACTCTCTCTTTCTATCTGTCCCTGGCTCTGCGCTGGAACATTATTAATCGCCGAAAAGACTCCTGACGCCAGCTCAGCAGTACCGCTGTACAGATGGCACTGGAGATTCCATCGGCACTTCACGTTGGAGGGTTAAGAAATAAAGAAAGAAAGGAAGGAAGGAAGGAAGGAGAAAGAAATGGCTGAGAGACACCTGTGCCGTTATTGTTTCCTGGCTGGGAGACAGGTGTGATGAATGGACGCTGGAAGATGACAGATGATTGCATTGCGTTTCAAGGTCAGCAGTTACTCACTGAAGTAAGGGACTTTTGAAGTTGACGATTGTTAAGATATTTGATGGCAATCTCTGAAAGTGATGCTCGAACACGCAAGTCGCTACGTTTCACCAAGGCATCATCCGCTCTTTGAGCTGCTGCTTTAAAACCAAATTCTCTTTACTTAAGCATATTATTCCAAATCCTTAAAACCAAATAATATGCCCAACCGGTGGAGGGCTTATAAATTACCATTTTCTAGTTTGAGAGGAAAAGACAATAATAATTCCAGTGGCATGGCCCAAGTGATTAAATAATTGAAGTGTGAAGGACTGCTCTCTGATTTATCTTCTGGACCCTATTACGCGGAAAGCGTGAATGAACTGACAAACACTAGTCATATAAATAAGTTTGTTTTAATCTATACTGCACTAAGATTTTTGAAAGTACAAACATTTATGCCATTATAACATTATGCATTTATCTTGAGCTCTTTGTCTGTGTAAGCATAATATACATACATACATAATACATTCATTATTATATTGTTGAAATACATCTGCGTGAACCAACTGAAAGAAACACATTCCTTTTGTTAAATTTTTCGCCCAATGACTACACACAGGTCCCATCATCACAGTATGGCAATTCCATCAATTTATGTGTTTATGCCAAATGCAATTCATGGTAACAACCTGAGTATTGCCATGACCTATTGGTCAACAGATACTATGCAAAATAATGTCTCATACAACGCAGCTAGAATCATCTACAAAACCTTCAACAATGCAGCTAGAATAATTTACCAAAAATATATCACATTGCCAATTCGGATCATCTCCTTAATTTGCAATATATGTATGCTCAAATTGTGTACTTCATAAAATACAGATTTTCACGGGCTTGTTGTGACATCTTATTTCTCTCCTTAAATTGCCTGCTGGTTCTGTCCATTAGGTGCAGCCCTTCTCTAGTCCAAGACTAGTCTTCCCAAATACCTCTGTCTCCATGCTATTACATGGCCAGTCCGCCCTGTTTGAAGTCCCATTCTCTAAACAAAATTGCGCTTCAGTCTCTGCCTGCCCTACATTTGAAAGGTTTGATTTACTTCCCGGGATTTTTAAAGAATCCTGTCCACTGTGTGTGTGTGTGTGTGCTGAAAAACACTACCCAGCTCTTTTCTACTTTCCCAGAATGTTGTTTGTGTATAGTATGGCTGCTCTACTGTATACAGCTCTGGAAACACAACAGTTTCTCTGGTTTGACCATTTATACCATTAGTTTATATTAGGGCTGGGCAAGTTAACGCATTGTTATCGTGTTAATGCAATCATTAATTAACAATGACACTTATTTTATCGCTATCGTTAACACGTTTTATTTTAATTTGAAAGCCCGTGTTACTCACTGGCTCTGAAAATGTCTCTACATGTCATCTCCAGGACTTGGTTGGTACACTTGGTCCGCTTGTGCGCCATAAAAACCATCTGATGCTAATGGGGGTCCCCCTCTCAGCCCCTCCCCCCGCCTCACTCAGCCCACTGACTACGTATTTGACTACAACTTCAATGCTGTGCAGTGGGTGGAGTCAGGCTCAGAGCTGAGGGTGCAGATACACTCGACTAGCACCCAGACGTCTTCCACACGTACCTTGAACTCCAGCTCCATGCCCGTGACGTGCTCTCCACTCTCCACCTGGATCAGCTTCTGGATGTAGGAGTAGAGGCTGCGCGCGGCCACCTCCGTGTTGCCGCAGGCGACCGCCTCCAGCAGCGCGTCGTGGATGAAGCTGTACTGGTCCTCCGTCTGCACCATGTAGTTCCGCTGCGAGCGCATCAGCGTCACGTGGCCGTAGATGTCCGCCGTCTTCTCGTGCTTGATGCGCTCCAGCATGGCGTCGATGACGATGAAGCAGCCCGTCCGCCCCACGCCCGCGCTGCGGGGAGAGAGAGGATGCTTCTATTTACCGCATAATCCGGTAATTCATTATTGTAACGTTTTAGGTTGACTCTTGTTTAGTGTTGTTTGTTGGATTGGATGATTGAAGCTGAAGAACAATTTATTCATTTAACAAACAGGAGCGTCAGTAGCGTGTGGAAGAACCATACACAGCACCTCCTCCCCATGCTGGTCACCATGGTCACACTGCTGTAGGAATGCATCCCATTCTTCAACCAGCATTTGTCACAAGTCAGCCAACGTGGTCGTGTTGGTCAGTCTGCCAGGAACAGCAAGCCCAAGCTGACCCCGCAAGTGTTCACAAATGGCCTTACGTTTTGTGCGTAGTTTATATTTGGCTAATGTAATACAAAGGCCAAAGGTAATATAGAACTTCAACCAAAATAACGTATTGGACGTGCTGAGATAAATACTTGTAGAGTCAAGGGCTTTACTAAAGCTCACCTTCAAAAACACAAAGAGAAAAAATGAGGCAAAGACAGAATGACAGCAAAAAGGAACCCACTAAAAAGAATCGAAAGAACAAAGGTGAAGTTAATTCTCAGTGGTCTTTTGCCCTGTCACGGCTAACACCAAGCACCAAAATGGTGGATTCCAACTGGAACAATAGAGCAGAGAGATGCCAAGTGTGCAAAGTTGCTAACTCTAGAGCGCAGAAGTGCCGGCGGGAAGATGGAGAGGGATTATTAGGGAGAGCTTTTTAGAAAGACTGAAGGAGGAAGTGATATAAAGAGGAAGGGAAATAGAGAAATCTGTCAAAGAAAAATATGATGTGACCAAAGGACAGGCGTGAAATGACTCAAGCTGGGAAATAGATTGAGTGGCTTTGTGTACGTGTGTTTGTATATGTCAGAGTGTGTGTGTGTCTCAGATCCCTACTGTTCAACTTTCACGTTACTAGCTAGTTTGCTCGCGTGTTTTGGCTGCAAACACACACTTCTGATTATTATGTTCTCATATTGCCTATATGAAATATAGTGCGGCATCGCTTTATTAGTCCACACATATCAAATATAGTAGCTACTGTGTGAACCCAATACATTTCAGCTGAGTCAACCTCCCACTATTTCTAAAACCTGATAACCATGCAACCATGTATAATCAAATCCAACCTCGTCAAATGAGAGTAAATTAGACACCACCAACCAGGAAGTCTTCATTGGAAATCGTCACTCTGTGTAGCAAAGACACAGTTGAGGAACCAAATGGAGAAACCAAAGAGATAAATAGCCTTGCTCATTTGACCATGAATCAGAGGGCTGATTCTGTGTAGCCAGCCATTATATTCCATGTTCTGGCAAAGCAATGTGCATTGCTGACTGCATTATGGAAGTCTACTGGAAACTTTGTTCTAGGCTGTCTATGACCTATGAGTGTTGTTTATGTTTGTGAGACTTCACTGACGTTTCTTTCAATACAGAACAAATGCAGATATTTATATAATACAAGCAGGTCAATAATCTAAAGGCATTGGTACACAGGGGAATACGCATGTACAAACAATAAGCAAAACATTGACGAGTTGAACCTTGACCTCAGCATATTCAGTTACCTCTCGCACTCTTCCGGACCTCTGACCTTTCCCTTATCTTATCATTGGCTGACCTCATCTTAAATTAGAGGAGGCGGCTGACCTGCAGTGGGCGATGATGGGGCCGGCGTCTGGGGGGTTACAGGTCTTGACCCTGCGCAGGAATGCCAGGAAGGGGGTTGGGTACTCTGGGACGCCGTGGTCGGGCCACGCTGTGAACTGGAACTGGCGCACCTCCCGTTTCTCGCTGGAGCCATTCTGGGGAACACAGAGGTGGGATGTGGTGTTAGATGACCAAGTGGGTCAATACGTGTATTTATGTACATGGGTGGGTTGAGTGGATCTATTTCTGTTTGTCAGAGCAGTCACCTCCAGATGGCATTTGTCAGTGGATGCCATAACTAACACCTGCATCAATGCATGCCGAAAGCAAACAGATCTCCATGGTTGTTTTTTTTGGTAGTATTTACCAGCAGAATATTGTAGCAATGCAGCATACCCACTCATTTGGATAGGAATTATTTTGGCAGCTTTGGAAATAAACTGAATGTGTGCTTTGCATGTTTGGCTTGTGTTGAGTGTGTATTAATGTTGTTTACATTGTTTGTGTGTGTGTGTGTGTGTGCACGCGTGCGTTTTCGTGTGCGTGTGTGTATGTGCAATAATTCTGCACCCAATCCCACAAAATCAGCCAGAAAACTATTTTAAATAATACGGCAACACTTTTATTTACATGATATATTTATTTGTGTGTGTGTGTGTGTGTGTGTACACTACCTTGTGCAGAGAGAAGGTGCGTACGCAGAAGGTCGCCAGCTCTATTGTGTCTAGCAGAGTGACCTGCGTCATTCCGTAGGTCTCTGTACCTCGACTTGGCCAGTACTGGTCACACTTAATCTGAATAGAGAAAAAGACAAGATGTTACATGATATTTCATGTTTGTTCAGTTGCAAACAAAGCACAAAACCTCCCACACTATAAAATACACCCACATACCTCTTATTGTAGGTAATACATTAATTTAAGTCTATTTCAAACTGAAACACTTTTAAACTTTAGATCAGTGGTGACAGTATGGCAAGCATCAGCTTTACTCTTATGCTTTCCCTACTGCCCACTAACCCTGATCCTGTTTGACAGAAGTGGAACACACGTTTGAAGAGAGAACAGATAACTTAAAGCAACAGCAAATCCTAAATAAAAACAGAGGTAAGGAAGAGATAGGAGACCTATATAAGATGAGATAACAATATTATTTTATTTTCAGAGTGGCAACAGATCCACTACCTTATAATACAAAAAATTCCATAAGGTAAAAAACTAAAACAAATGTTCTATAGCTGCTTCCAACCATCTGAACCCATTTCTCTTTTAACTACTAGTGCTAAACAGATGCTTGTGGGAGGCGCTGGTAATAGGAATTGCTGTTGCTATGTGACCACTGAGAACGATTTGGAATCAGGACATTCTGTTTCTTAAAAAGTTGAACAATATTTGTACTTAGTGTTTTGAATGTTAAAGAAACAGAATAACTCTCAGTAATGTTTTGTAACAAATGCTTGTTACAAACAGACTCTCGCACAAAACATTTATAAATACATCCTATATATAAAATTAGCCAATACCCTGTGGCACTCCGCAACCAATTGATTGACGTACCCGTGACTTCTCCTCCAGTCTAGTCATCATGACCACAGTGGCAGCTCTTTGTTCCCACACCATCCTCCAGAAATCCCCAAATGTCTCTGGTAAGGGACCCTGGGTGGCGATATAGGCATTCTGCTTTCTGTAGCCATCAATGTAGTTGGCATTGATGTAATCACTCCCTGTAATACCTGGATATACACCAGAGAGAGAGAGAAAGAGAGAGCGAGAGAGAGAGGGAGAGAGAGAGAGAGAGGATTCATAAAGTAGCTGAATCAATTATAAACTATTTTTGTTTTGTTCTGTCTTTCACTGTTTACTTTTTTAGTTTTACTTAATGAACATTGTGTTGTTAAGTGACCAGCTGTCTCCATTTCCGGAATTCATCAGTATAAGTAAAATGCCAAGGAAGTCTACATGTTTCAAGGTCTGACAGAGCACATATATAGTAAGATTAAAATATAAACCTAAATGGTGAAAAGATGAGAATAATTATCTAATAGTAAATTCTCTAATAATTCAGGATTTATTGTAGCATTTGTGATATGTACAGTATATACCAACTCAGCCCAAGCTGTATTATGAAAGTATCACGTTTCTTGACAATTTGTGGATAAAACATCGAAAAGAAGAGAATAAAACCCCACTGGGAGATAATCTTATAATGGTATAAGAGAAATACAATCTTGAGATTTAACACAAATAAAAATGAAAACAAATAACACAACACAAATAAACACAAATAAAAATGACGGCCATCTCAATGTGTGATCTTGTAGTGAAATACAGCATTGTGCCGTTAGTGCTGCATATGCACTAAACAGAGCTGGAATATATTCTCTCTCTGTTACAGTACATCTTTTCCTATGGGTTTTCCCCCGTTGTTCTGCCTAGTTTGCAGTAGTTACAGTTTAGCAGCCTGCCACTGATTTAACATCGACACTGCAGCCAAGAGAAGATGGAGGATCTGGAGGGCCCACAAGTAAGGATGCCGGAGCTGTAAGCCAGCCTCTTGCTGCCATCGCTCTCAGCCCGCCACCACGCTCTGTCACACCCCACTCCCACTAAATCTAGCCTTAAGGAGCCCACTCACACTCCCGCCTATATAAGGGTGAGTTTCAAGACGAAATGTTTCAGTGGTGTTCTGCACAATCGTGTTTGGCCCTCGGTACAGCCAAAGTCACACATTCAAGTGCTAATGTAAAGACCTAATGTTCACATAACCATGTGCTGTACTGTCTGTCCACTGACTGTTCACCACCATTTTGAAGGCTATATTTCTTCTCTGGCTTGTACACAGCTGATACTGTACGTGGTCTTATTTCCTGTAACAGCTAGATGTCTAAACGGTTCAATAAATGACGTTTTATCCATTGAACCTGCTGGCAGGGCGCTCTTAAGTTTAGACACGCTCTACTGCTACTTAAAGGACACACGTGTTGTCCCAAGAAGAGTTAACTTGCTGACCGCAGGCCTCGCATCTCGTAAAATATCTAACATAACCTGAGTTTGACATAGGACACCTACAGGCGAAGACTGAGGGAGAGGTGCTTCAAATGTAAATATAAACAACATAATGCGGGATTTAGACGATAGTCTAACGTCAATCTTCGTTCAAACAACTAGAAAGACCCCGGTAAGAGGCTCTCTGTCCGAGACACACATCCCTTTGACAGACATCGCCTCAGCCTGGCGTCAGACAATGGAAGACTCGACTGGGCTAATTTAAGGGAGGAGATGCAGTGAGGAGTTAGGAGGAGAGCGTAGAGGAAGGAACAAGAGAGAAGAAAAGGCAAAAAGGAAGGGGAGATGAGAGGGAGACTAAAAACAAAGAGTTAGAGAGGGACGAATGAAGAAAAAGAGGCAAATGTGATTAAAATGGACGCTTAGTACAAGTGGAGCGCCTTGGCTTTAGTTATAGCTAAGTGAATAGAGGATGACAGCGTGCATGAATTGTTCTCCTGCTGCGACTAATGGCAAAATCAGTGCACTGTAAAATAGAAATTTCAGACTTGATTAATTTATGTATTTATGGACACGCACCCCCTTTTTCCCTGGCATAATTTTGTTATGCGTGTTGTGGCACCCGCAAATTGGTGAGACACTGAACTCAAGTCTCAGCACAAAGCACAGAAAATAAGAACATAATTGTGAGACGGGGACCTTTGCTACCGGCATTTGGAATGGGTGCGTGTGTGTTAAGCGATGCCAGCAACAATGTCAGCAGTGAAGGGTGACGACCCCTGACACCGTCCCTTGAGATTTGGAAGTGGCCTTCTCCGGGTTCCACCATTCTCATTTACAAACACACAAAGCTGCCTGGCCTTGCTTGAGCTTCATTTGCTCTGCTCGCGAGCCATGTTATCATAATGCGATCGTTCCATTCAGATACCTTGTCTTTCAGCTATGCTACTCTGTGTCCATGCTAGCTATGAGGCGTCCGCAGAGCGAGAGAGAGAGAGAGAGAGAGAGAGAGGCAGGATTATAGAGTTATGAGGATGAGGAGGTAAGGCGGCAGAGTCTTACCGTCGATGGGCGCCAGGATGACGCGAGAGTGGTCGTAGGCGATGACGTTAGCGTAGCGGTTCTTGGGTTTATTGACCTCCAGGTTGGAATGCTCCCAGGTGAACTGCTGGCCGGGATCAATAGACTGCCGCAGGGAGAGAACGTAAGCATGCACGCATGTGTGCACGCACACACACACACACAGACACACAACGAGAGACCATGAGAGGCTTCAAAATACTGAGAGAATATCCTCAGCACGTCAACGAGAGAGAGAGAGAGAGAGAGACTTTATCCTAAAGAAGACAAAGTAGATAACACCCAAGCCTGACTGTTTAAATCATCATACCATCTGCGCACGCTGTTCAGTCACAATCATTAACACAGACAGTGCATAATGGAAAATGAAAATATTGATAAAGATGGCATCCCCGTTTCTGGGAGAAGGAAAAAAAAAAGCAGGGGGGACCCTAGGCAAGGAGGCAAACTTGCCAGTGAGGTACAAAGATAAATTCACTCGGCTCTTGGAAATCTCAGAATTCCTGATAAAATATTCTATTGCCTTGTCAGAGTAATTTAGTATTCCATTATGATCCGGAGTTTGCTCCGAGGTGCCTGCCGGTGTATGGGGGGGGTGGGGGTGTGGGGGGGGGGGGGGTGTGTTAGTGGAGAACAGGGTGGCAGTAGATTGAGGGTAAATGAAGTCCAACTTGCTGGCTGATGTAGTTTACATGTAATCACCCCCTGAATCAGCAGAGCCAGCTCAGAGCTGCTGTCCCCATCTGCCCTCCATCTACAGTATGCCTCCAAGTCTTTTTTGCTCTCATTCCCTCCCTGTACTGCTTAAGTGTTTCATTTTCACTTCCCTCAAGTTCTACCTCCGCATCCCCTCTTGTTCCTCTCTTGTCCCCTTCCTGTCTTACTCGCTCTTCTGCCGCCTCCTTTTGTAGAAGTGCGTGTTCATTCTTCATCGTGTCTATGCTGACTCAAGGCACAACCAGTATAAACAGGGCCTGGAGACCACAGCACAACTAAATAATTGTCTGTCACACCCGCCGAACTCAACAAATACAAGTAAAATTGAGTTCTAGAATGTATCAACAAGGAAAATGTCCTCCAGTTCAAAGAACTCGGTTACTGTGCTTTACTGTGTGGTTCGAATTCTGAATGTGTGCGTGCACAGTACAAGGGGATTTGAAAGTTATATGATCTGAACGTTTTGAAAACCACTGATCCACACTAAGATGGTGTCTGAAGAAGCCACCTTTCAAAAGGCCTTTGCAAATGTCTGCTCACTAGCTGAGAATACAGCACATAATGGTGCTAGAGGCATGCTTTAGAATGTTCTGTTGTGCATGGATTTCCATTCATTTGATCTAAAAGTCATACTGCAGCAACAGATGAGCCCCTCCTAATAATACCCAATATTACATATAACAGATATATTTTTAATCTATTGATCCAGCATTCTGGTAGCAATGTGAGGTATCCAATTTACAACAGAGGCCTGAGAACCAAAAACAACTAACTGTGGATTACAGAGTATGTGCCTTCGACAGTGTCTACGGCCTCTTTCATGGTCGCTTGTGTCTGCGCTCATTTCCCCCCGCCCCTCTCTCTCAGAATCCTTCTCATTAGCCTGGCCTCCACTACCGTATCCCCCACCCCGCTACCACTACCCCCACCCCCCCTCCGCCTTTCCCGCGCATCCTGGCCAGCTAAAATCCAATCACTCAAAGCCCCGTAGAGCTATATGCTTGGCAAGCCGGGGCGCCCAGACGAGCAGCCATTCATCAAGAAAATAACAAAATTAAAATTACACTTCTCCATTTAATTTGGTCATTTATTTTTTTTCTGGGGTTGTGCATGGGTGAGGAAGGCAGGAGGAAGGTTAATGGCGGGAGAGAGAGAGAGAGAGATTGCGTGTGTTGGGCGTATTAAGGAAGAGCTTGCAGTTTAATTCTCTCACTCAGAGCCAAGTAATTAGAACTTCTGGTACTAGCAAAGTGTCAACTTCGGCACATACCTCTCCCTCCCTTCATCCTGCAAACTCAATAGCCTTCTGTAACGTGGAGCCCTGTCGATATGGTATACACTCCAAACTTGGATTTATGCATAATAAATACTGGATGGCAATAAGAACTCATTATGCTAACACCCACAGGCGGGCATGGGGATATGCTTGTACACCGGCTTTCCACCTTGGTCTGCCACGCGGCTAGACGACGCGCACTGTGATTTAGGGCCGACAAGGAGAGAATATTGCTTGTATGCAAACGAGAGCTGATTCAGCGCTCCTGATTTCTAATCAACTCTAGTGTCATTTATAACCTCGGCGCTCCAAGCTCAGACAGCTCCGTTCTCAATCCCCACACGTTCCTACTGCAAACCTCAAGACCATGCTGCCAGCATGCTTTCAACGACAATAGATTAACTGAGGAGCTTACTTTTTAAAATGCTAAAAACAATATCCATTTAGTAAGAAAACAACTGAAGAAAATAAAAAAAATAAACCACACAATACTTCAATCTTGGAGGTTTTAATCCAACACTGATCTACAGATGTGTGCTGATATTTGTTAGTAACACAATATTATGAGAACCATTATGATAGTTGCATTAGTCTTTTACCAGATTTGGTTGAGTTATTTTATTCATGCAAGCATTACATTATTCCCTGAACCAATATGTACTTAATTAAATAAAATACATTTTGATGTTGAATATAATATCTTATAAATTACATAGAAATGTATATGATTATATTATAATGATATTATAATTGTTAATGTCATGTGTCAGAAAAAAAAATGTCTGTAAAATAATCATTTGAACCTTGTAATTTGTTTAATGCTTACCTATCCCTGATGTAACCAAAACAAACAAATAAGAATTACAATAAATAACCCAAAATGATTTATATTTTTCATATCGGCATGCTTATTAGAACTATTTATTTCTTTCACAGTTCAATAGAAGCCACAAACTCCACAGGGAAATTTATATAATGGAAAACGACAAATATATTTCTTTGATAGGTGGAGGTTAGCACTTCTAACGGCAGGTATATTATTTCAAAAGCTCTACAATACAGTAGGTATTTCACAAATGCTTCAGCTTTATGAATCATCACTAGAGACCAAATGGGGCGAAAGCAACCGAGTAAGAAAAAGCATTTCAACATATTTTCATCTTCTTCTTATGAGGATAGAATAGAATCAGACAGCAGTCAACATGAAGACCTAGACAACAACATCTGACCCCTTGACTAACTCACCTCATATTCCTGGGAGAGCTTGAGATTGTCATTGGCCTTGAGGAGCTCTGTGTGTTCGGCTAGCTCTGCAATAGGGATCGGAGGATGATTCATCATGCCTGTTTGCCACACGGGCAAAGAAGAGTAAGGAAAACAAAGGAAGATCATTAGAGCCATTGGAAACATTGGAACAAGAACACACACTCCCAACCTTACCAATGACAAAACACAAGGGTCTGTGGGCAGAGGGGTCTTTCTTGCAAGACAATGGAGGCTGGGTCTGGGGCTGTGGTGGTGAGGAAGCGTTTCAGTGATAGGGATTGTGCCATTTATCCTAGGTATGTTCATCCTTGCATAGATCCAGTTGAAATATGCTTGACTGGTGATGTTATAGAAGGTTGGAAAAACATCTGCTACATTGATGTATGTACTGCTAGAACAGCCAAGGTAAGTAAGAGGCGAACAAGATCCACTGCAATGCACTGTATATGCACAGACAACAAACACAATTTAACTCAATAGGGTGCCAACGTTGACAAAAATTACTCTTTGCATCCCAGTGCACATAATCAATGTGTACTCAATTTTAGATATGAGCAAAATTGTAGGCAATTTAATACTGAATCAGTCAGTAGTCATAGTAAATGAAACAACATAACAGCATTGGGAGAAGGGCTTGTGCTAATTTGAGAATGGCAAATAGTTAACCAAATTAAATGTAAGCTAGCACAAATAGATGTACTGTACCAGTATAGGAAAATATTACCAGAACATCCTGATTTATAACCACAAGCATTGCTTAGCTGGCCCACAGATCCCAATATTTAATCTCCTTTCCCATATTTTTTGTTAACATTGCACGCCTATACTTTCTGGCCAAGGCGATTAACCAAAACCTCACTGAATACTTGACAATGTGCTTATTGATGAGCTACAGGTTCATGTGTAGGGAGAAGGGAGTGACAATGAGAGGGTTTGCCAAGTGTGAGCGATGCTTAGTGACAGTGCATGGTCCATTCCAGCCTGCCGAAGCGATGCATGCGTGATGCTGGTCACCGTTTCACCCAAACAGTACACTTTATTCCAGATCCCTCTGACCAGCTGACTGGTAGACCTTGGTGTCATTGTGAATCCTTGCAGTCAACCACAGCAAGTTACCCCCAAAATGTACACTAAGATATTAAAAAAACTACCCTGGTAGGTTACATGGGTAAACACAAATATTGATTTTGTTACCTTCTCTTGAGGCCCGCTGCTTACTGTGTTGCTACTACAGCAATAGTACCAGCGATATGGTGCACTCCAGCTAGCTAACCCATTTAGGACTATAAATGTTGTAAGGGGATATGGGACAACCAAACGACATTGTCCAATCTGTGCTCAGGGTCTTGGCTCCTTATCACTTAGTGTTTAGAGTAAGGCCTCCATTCTTTGCTAAGTGCTAAGGTCAACCATCTGCCAAGTGTCAACGCCATTTCACAGAAAAAGCTCGTCTGTGCTTAATTGGCCATACAAATTGGCATAATCACATTAACTATCCTCAATTTCCCCTTTCTGGAGCGGTAGCATTTTTTTTGTTGCTTTTGATGCGCTTAGAAGAGGAAACACGACGCTCCCGAGTGACAGCCATTATTAGTAATGGCAATTTAGTTTACACAGGGAGAACAATGTAGGAATGTCAATTACACAGAGATTAACAAAGATTATGGTGCATATGCGAGGCAAATGGAAATGATGCTGGATGCCATGTCGTTATCTGGAACGTGAATGGACACACCATGGAAAGACTTCCTCACACGACTAATGTTAAACATCTGTACGCTGTATACAATATCATTAGATGTGCTTGTGTCTACCCTGTATCCCTTGATATAAACATGACATCTTGATATGCATTAATAAAGTCACGAGGTAATAGGATAACTCAACAGATATTGATGTATTTGGACAAGGCGCAGTGTTCATTTATTCATACTCGAGTGTTGAAACAAGCCAACAAAGCCAAAGAATCCTTGTGGCACTGCTCGAGAAGTTGCCGCTGTCATTAATCACTTCCGTAGCAGGGATTCATTGAGATGAGCGTCAAGAAATAGAGGGAGAATTGCAAATTAACTGTGGCTGTCAGTTTATTTACTGCAAATTCAAAGAGAAAAGGTATCAGAATACGTTAATGTGCATGCAAATTAGAGACCCTTATCCTTGAGAAAACAAGAGTGGGCTGTTTGAGGCAAGATCAAAGCATGCTGGTGTTCACTGTGTGTGTGTGTGTGTGTGTTCACAGCATAATTTTCTGGAGTGTGTGTTTGTACACAATTGCCTGATTAATGTAGAGATATGTGAGGGCAAAGTACTTACATACAAATATGTCTGCATACCCACAGTGCTTTAGCCACAGTGTGAGCAGTTGATTGTATGTAGATGCACACCACCATCTAACTAGAGACTCTTTGTACACATTTGTGTTGAACTTCCTGGATAAACGTGTGCATCTTTCCTTCTCAGCTTACTTTTCCATCCTTCCTCATGCGTGTTCTTTTCAGGGCTGCCAAATATATATGCGTGAATCACAGACCATGTGTTTTGTGGTCCATATTGAGGTTCATGCAGAACACTTAGGGAATCTGTTCATGCAGAACAGATTTGATTTCTAAACTTGGCTTAAGCCTGACCCATCCTTTTCCAAAGTCACTCAAGGACAAGTTGTTGTTCTGCAAAGTCCTCCTCCATGCCCTACACATCCTAACACAACAATAAGTTCACATCCAATATATATCACATTATTTTGCCTAGTTTCTTTCCATCATCAAATACCAGCAAACATCGAGATCAATAACAACAGAAATACCTTTGTTATTGTATTGCATGTTTGCATTGTATTTAATTACACACATTCAAACTAATCTGACAAATTATTAATTTTGATAGCCAAAATCATTCTCTTTTAATACCCTTTTATTGCTTAGTTATTTACACAAAAGAGAAATCACTCTCAGCATGTAGCTAACAAAAACAAGGAAAAACAACAATCCTGGTCTTTTTCAGCAAGTACTAAAAGGTGTTTCAAATGGCAAGCCATTGTTTAAGAGCACAATCATTCTCATTATATCTAAGAACTGAAAGAACCCCGTTAGTTCATCCTGGAAGTGAGCCAGTGGTGAAGGGGATGGCGGTGAAAAAGAGGATGATGAAGAGGAAGAATAACACACTGCAGAGACCATACAGTAGTCCTGTAACAATCTAATGAAGAAAAACTTCATCTGTACATAAGCAGTAGTGAGTTCTGAGGTTATTTATGCATGATTAATGCAAAGCCAACAGCCTGTGTGAATATCGTGACTGACGTCTAACCAAACAAGTTAAAAATGATGGAATAATCTACTCAGTTACTGGTATAAATCAATGAAAACATATTTGTGCAGAGGTGCTAAAAATGCAAAAGGTAATGCAATTAATGCACTTGGAACTGGAACCAAGCAATGCTAGCAAATTAAATAAAAAAGCTGGAAGACAAACACAAGCACTAAAGGCATATTAAAGACTAACTTTCATAGTCAAAATCGGCTTCACTCTGAGGACTGCTTAGACCAGAATCTGTAAAGAACAGCAACAAGAAAAATAAATGTTTTATTTAAACCAGCAAATATGCTAAAAAAAAGCAAACACAATGCTGAAAACAAATCCATTAAAATGGGCAAAATATAAATATAAGATCAAAACATAAGACACAGAAGCCAGAAGAATATTTTAGCCACTGTTTACAACCATTTTGTGGTAGAGACATTATACAGTACCTATTCCCTGAATTACTGAGGCCCCTCACAGTGCGGCTTGAGTGACAGATGTGAAACCAGACTCCAAGACAAACAGTGAAAAGTAGGCAAACATTTTCTCTGCTTTCTGCTAAGAAATACCAGTCTTCCATACGCCTGGTCCAGTTAGCCATGGGTTAGCAAAGTCAGCCTTTCCTGCCCCTGCTAAAACCCATAATGTCAAGGCCGTCAGCAGTCACAGAGATCAGAACATTCACTCGCTACCTCAGAGCGATAAAAAGCATGGAGTAAGTGACAGTGAAAGGGGAAAAAATGGCTTATGTTTCCTGCCAAATTAATTCTTAAAGGCTCCTCAAGGACAAGACACTAGGAGTAAAAGGTGTGCAAAAGTGCCCGCACACTTGGCTGACAGCAGTGGAGCCGAGGATGATGGGAGTCTTGATTAGTCTTGTTTGCTTCCCAGGAGTTGCTATGGTATGCTACGTCGGCACGGGTCTAAACTTGCTAGCCGGAAAATGTCCATCTGTGGTGGAAACTGAAACACGCAAGCTAGGCATGGTCAGTGAGCTAAGAGATAACAGAGCCCCCTGGCAGAGGAGGAAACACATCACTAGGGCTTAAGGGATTCCTGAGGTGCCCATACATTCAGAGGTTTCAGTGAAGGCAAAGGTGACTTGTCCACTGGTATAAGAGGGAGTGGACCATTACGGTGGAATGGTGAGGGAAATCCGGAGCGGAGTGTTGGGGAGATGAAGACATCTCGCAGGTGCATCTCCTCTCTAATTGATCTCGAACAATGACTAATTCAACTTGGCAGGGAGGCTTCTGATCTGATTCTTCCGCACGCCATTCATCGCAGCGGGAGTAAAGGGCGTGCTTCACGTGTGCTGCGAGCGGATGGAGGCGAAATCAGATGGTGCTGTTTTGTGTAATCTACCATTTAACTTCGCTACTAGCAATGCTGGTCGTTTATGTACGTTAGGAAACAAATACGGACTATCCTAACCGAATGACTGAA
Source organism: Typhlichthys subterraneus (assembly GCA_027564835.1). Lineage (NCBI taxonomy): Eukaryota > Metazoa > Chordata > Actinopteri > Percopsiformes > Amblyopsidae > Typhlichthys > Typhlichthys subterraneus. The sequence continues at coordinate 2,010,187 of JAODUH010000019.1, read as the reverse complement.
AATTATTGATAATGCTTAATTTGTGAGTAAGTATCTGTTTGCAAACTGTTGGGATCCCAACTGGAAGGCAATGTCGACGAGCATCTAGGAAAAGTTGTGTCGGCATGGTACTGAATCAACGGGAAAGAAGGGTTAGCGTTCCCCTTTGAGACGAGTCATCAGGGTACACCTGTTGCATGCAGACACACATTAAAGAGGCAATCGAGGTGGCAGGTGAAGAGAGAGACTTCACCTGAAGAAGGTAGGGGAAATAAATGACAAGGTGCAAGATGGAGGAGGATAGAGAGTGAGACAGGTAGAAAAGTTGGAGGGCCTGTGACAGAGAATGCAACAATGACAGCATAGGAAACAGTTGGGATGGATGGGGGGGGGGGGGGGGGGGGGGGCCAAAC
>JAODUH010000019.1:1965402-2009695 GCA_027564835.1 Typhlichthys subterraneus | reverse complement strand
TCGACGGTACATTTAGCAAATCGACGTATTTACGTAACCGGTGACGTCGGTTACGTCGACTAATCGTCCCAGCACTAATTCAAAGGTTTGTGCAGTTTGGATTGATAGTAATAGTGACAGTATGTGAGCAGGTGGCTAATAGTAAGTCAATCGATCCAGCAGCACAATATGATCAATGCTCACTGGTAGGACCAAAGCTTCTTTCACTTGGAAGTGAAAGAAGGCACAATGCATAGTTCTTCTTCAGGGCAAACATTTTTATGCTAGCCGTTCTTTGAAAAATACTCTTCGGTCAATGTTAAATTCGTGGTTACATAACGGAATCAGCTTGAATGATGACAATATGGAAAGTGCAGTTTCTGTCCACTTTCCATATTGTTCAGTTTCTCGTCAAATATAATCTGGTTTCAAACCTGCATGTGGTTGAGTAGCACATTAAGTCCACTTTGTTTGTCCCCATGGGGAGTCTAAAGTTTAGCTAATTTTAGAATGAAAAAAATAAAAAAACTCCCATCTTTTTTATCTTTCCAACAAAATGTATTATCTTTTCCAGCAAAATAGTTTTATGAATGTTGTGGCTAATTGGTTGGGGACATAACATTCATAAATTATATTGATTGTGAGATAACTATTGATAGGATAGGCCAGGCCTATCGATAGGATATATTTATAAAATAGCATATTTAGCAACTGATAATAATAATACAAACATAAAATGATAATTTTAATATTTAAAAGTAAATTCCAAACTGGTTAGGAACCCGTGGCTATGTGGCTGATTTGTATCATCTTACAATTAATAATATTAATGAATACAGTTTTTGATATGTTATTTTATTAAATATATATTGTAACTATTGTTACTATGTACAGTATATTATCATTATTTTATTGTGCTATCGTATGACACACTGTTGACACACAAGGCCTTGATATGTTGACATATGTGATTCAGAGTGTGTGTGTGTGTAGTAGTGCACTCACTAATACATTTTGACCAATGTCCACAGTCCCTTTAAAGATAAAAAAAACAAGATCGGTAAAAACAAATAGCTTAGAAACTCATTACAAATATGTTAACCTGTAAACAACCTGCCATACAGAAAGTACTAGCTCGGTTACATTTGTGTATGTTAAATAAGGATGTGTGGCCTCTCCCCACCTAACCTTGAGTGCCTTTCTGCACAGAAAAGGTATTGATGAAGTAATCACCCTTCCACCTTCCTGTTCTCTACCAATCGCTAGGATATGGATGTTTACTCTCTTGCTTTCTATGTCCTTTTCTGCGTGTGTGTGTTTGTAAAACATTTGCGCTACAAAACCCACAAGGCTCATTTGGGGAGTGGAAACCATTAGTGGAGCAAATGTTCCACTTAGTCAGAATGCTACTGACCGGAACACACACAGACAGAGAGAAAAAGAGCAAGAGCGAGAAAGGGAGAGACGTTTTCTCACTGGGGTGAAACATTGGGCAGATGATGAAGGTTGTGTGGAGTTGATGCTAGCAAAATAAAGTTAGCACACACACACACACACACCCACACACACGCACACAAATGCTACACTTGATTCCACAACCTTCAGGCCTAATGATAATCAGAGTGTATGGGAACATCAAAAAGCATTTTTGGAGCTGAGGTTCTTAGGTAGTTTCTATAGGAATCTTGACTTCATTACAGATGAATTGATTTAAAACAATGCATAATCCTTAATATGCAATAATGGAAACAGCACGATCAAAGCGTCAATCTGTAATGGCTGATGCCTCAAGATTATTTTTGATAGGCAAATATTAATTTATGAAATGTAACAATGTAACGTGCAGTGTTTATTATGTAGGGGATAATCCTAACATAGCCATGGCTTGATGCCTGATGCAATCTGGATTTTGTATGTAAATATTGGACTTGGAAGTCTATTTTTGACATTTTCTTTTTTTATTTCTGTAACTCTGCGGCAGTGCAGGGACAATTTATCTAGTCAATATAAACTCAATGTTAAAAGCTGCTGTTCGTGACGGTCTGTTTTTCCTTCAAATGATTTGTCTTGCAATGGCAACAGGGGGCTTGGCTCCACCATAGGAGGAAACCAGAGGGTGCAATATCCCCAAAAAGTTAGTTTTCATTTATTTACTTTAGAAAAACTTTTCATGTTGAAGCCATAGGTTTCGTGGCATGTCTGGAGGATAAAAAAACATTGCGGTCAATATATACAGTATAGTCTTCCGCAGCAAGAAAATGTTCTTTTGTGCCGTGATGTCTATATGACACACTCCTATCTTGCCTCTGACGCCTCAGATTATCTCAAAGCAGACTTTCACTTCCTTTGGCAGCCATTATAGGTTTAGAACATCTTCATGGTAGCTTAGCTTCTAGACGCAAAAGACCTCGTGTTTAAGGGTTGTGTCAACTAACAGTATCAAGGGAAAAACAGAAAAAAGGCAATCCTTCAAACTGTGCGACATTATAGCCCCCAGTATGCAACTTGTAAACCCAGTGTTTTCAGAATCTGACAGGAAAATCTCTAAACAACACACCTTTTTGACTCCTATAAATCTTCGGTGAGACCTGTCAGCTTGAGATGTGAGCTGAATGCGTTTTGACTTACTGATGAACACAACCTCCCTCCCCCTAGTAGATGTTCAGCAGTAGTAGGGCACACCAGTACAATGATAATAACATTGAATATATTAAAGCATTCAGTCCACCCACACCATCGAACATGTACAGTAAGTGCTACACTGACAGAGACCAGTGATGACAAACTGCTGATTATTGTCCAAATAATCCCCCTAAATCAAAGTCACCTTCCCTATTCAACGTGACATAACTAACAAGTGCATTGACTGGTACTGACCTGCTCCCTTGGTCACCACCACTTTGGGTTTGCTTCGAGCTCCATCCCCTTTGGTGGTGTACGCTGCCACCGTGATGGAGTACATTGTGTCAGGCTTGAGACCTCCAATCACCATTTCCTGTGGTGGAGCAGCGTGGACAGACAGGCGGACAGCACACGTGTTAACATTAGTCCGTCACCCTTGTCAGCCCCGCTCTCATGCAGATCAACTCCTTGCAAACAAGCCGGCTACGTGAAAGACTTTTCCTATTTGGCCTCTTTATTAATTTACATAAGTGACATGCTTTAAATTGACCTTGATTTCTAAGGGGGTTATGGTGGAACATTCCATTAAGCTACAGTAAATCCTCAGAGTTGACGAGGCAGACAGCAGGAAATGTAGAGTATGGAAATGTAAAGTAGCCCCTTCATCTCTTTAGCAATTTGCAGACAGCACCAACCAGCGCCTTAACTCAGTGATGGATGCATTTTGTATGCATTCTGGCTGCTCACTGGCAGTTTTTACCTCAGCCATTAACTTTCCTTGAGTCCTCTTCAAAGAGGAGCTTTGGATCAATCCTAATGAATCTTTCAGGGGAGTACTTCTAAACCAATGTAGTAAGATTTTTAAAGGGTTGGTTGGCGGGGAGATGGGAAACGTCAATGAAGGTAGATGAGTACTGTAATCTAATGTAAAGTGCTGTCTCACACCCAAGAACTTTGCGCTTGTGTCATGCAGAGGCAACTGAGATGAGATTACAAACTAAATATAAAAACAAAATAAACCAAGCAAAACATTGATGTCAGGAGGAAACCCCTTCACATGTATTCTGACAGGATTATCTAAATGATCAATACTGTAACTAAAAATATACAAACTTGAGAATGCCCCATATCTTAAAGGTCCAATCTGTTACTTTGATAACAAGGTTACATTGAGTATTGCTACAACACAAAGTCCGCATGTGTTGCTAAACATTAGCTGCGTTTACTTTATTCCGATTGGAATCAAGTTAAAAGCCCAACCCGAAAGAAAATTCTCCCTATAAACACCACTATCGGAAGAGCAACTGCCAACCTGATCGGAATTTCATTCCGAAGCAGAGAGGTAGTATAACGCGTTCCATGACCTGATGGAAAAATAAATTCTACCATGTAAACGTTTAAACACGATTACATCTTGGTTGCGTTCCAATGCGCATGTACTGTCTTACGTTTTGTGTGATGCCGGCGGTAAACTAGTCTGCACAGCCACTGTATAATGGATGTATTATAAGAACGTACAAAGTCTGGACAAATCAACTGCAATGCACGCAAATAAGGGAATGGGAGGAGAAGTACGGTAGTACGGTGACTTTTCTCCACCAGTTACACAAATATCTTATACTCACCGACGTGCTGGTTTTACCATTTGCTAGCGGGACACGTTACATTATGAGCTAGATAATATGTGCATATTTAGTATCAATTCTGATAAGTTGCGACGGCGCATGTAAACACCAGACCCGATTAGGTGACATCCCATGTAAACATGTAACCCGGAACTGTCAATCGGAAAGATTCTATTCGGAAAGACAAAAAAGTGTCCATGTAAACCCAGCTATTGATTAGACTCATACAGGAAAATTACAAATAAAGACATTCACAGTGTTTACATTATGGTGATGTCATTACTTGATGTCTTTGACATATTACAGATAGCAGATTGGGTCTTTAAATCAACCTAATACACAGCCACCACAAAAAAGGATGCATTACAATTAAATATACAGAAAAATGCCAAAATCACACAGCACATCACAGAACAACAACACATGATAACAAAACAAAGCACAAGACATGTAGCATTTTGCAAGGAGGCTAAGAGGACAGTGGGTATTATATCAGCAGCCATTTTGTCAGCATCTACTGTATACCTTACTACTGTTCACCTAGCGCGCTCCATCAGTTTTCTCAGTGAGAATTGATACTGCAGCACTAACACTAGCTAGGCTAGGTAACACCAGAGCTGGGGTGAGACCTGCTAGCCACTTTGCTAACTTACTGAGTAACAGGTGATGATGTAAGCTGCAACTCCAGCTGGATTGATGCAATACCCACTTTTACAATCCTCTCGTTGCACAAAAAGAGCACTCCGGTGACACTCCATACTCACATATTCAGCCGTATCGTCCGTTTCCCACTAACCCCCACCCCCGCCAAAGAGGAGAGTGCAGGAGAAAGGAAAAAGAAGGGAAGAAATAGGAGTGTGAGATAGGGAGCAGTAGAGCACCCAGTAGATGGAGAAGTAGTTTTAGGTATTGGCGGTGGGTGGGTGGGTGGGGGGTGGTCAGGGAAGAGAGAGAGCTCATGTTAGAGGGAGCGGCTGAGATTAGAGTGAAATGTGTGTGTCTTCACTTTATGCTATTTCAGCATGTGTGCCATGCTTCATGTGGAAATCTAATTTGAACAGGAAGGGCTTCAGTTATTGGTGATATTTTACTGTAATCTAATAGCATTCATGGCTGAAAACATTACCACATCCATACGTCTTTATCCAATGTTCTGTATAACGCACAATGAGGACAATAAGTATGATTCCTGCATTTGTTTTCTGGACGCTGTGGCTCTGACTGCTGACCAATTTTACATGGGTTTGTGGTAATGTTATGGCCCCAACATATTTCCGCTGTTGCACCAATTACAAGTTCCTCTGGATCTAAGAGCTAAATACCCTTAAAATGTAAATGTGTTAATGCCACAATTCCTTCATGTGCAAGAATGGATTTACTCTTGCCATAAAATTTTATTTTTGAATACAACTGTTCTTTATTCTGTTGTTTACCCCATGGCTTCAAGACTGTAATTTCAATTTGGGTAATTGCTACTGTGCAGAAAAAGCACACTTTGACTGGATTCCTCTGGCATTGTGTTGACAGAAGTTTTGTGAAAATAGAGGGAAATAGAAAAAAGCCATTACAGGGGCCTCTGTTATAATTCCAGCTTGTCAGGGCCAGCTACTTTTTTCTGTAAAAGGCTTTCATGTCAATCTATCTTTTCTCCGGGCACAGAATACTATAATCAGCAGTTGTGTTTTTTATTTATTTATTTTTTAACCCTTGTGCTTGATACAAGCAGCACAATCAGAAGTCTCGTGGCGGAGGTCGCCATAAAACACAGGTCCAGACATTGCTAATAAAAAGCAGTGAAGTAAAAGCGTGTGGGTGAGGCAGCCGCAGCTCTGGTTACGCTTCATGCAGTGGGTCGAGGGGGGAAGAATATTGCAGTGATATGAAATAATCCAACAGGGAAAAACATCCATATCTTGGCTTCGTACAGCACATTCTGCACAGCTATTTTATGTGTCCAAAAGCAAGAGTATAGTATTCTGGAAGTACTGAATTAAATAGTTTGGAGTTTTTGTAATTGTTGCCTAGACTAACGGTTCTCATAGTGATGATGAAAAAGGTGTTCAATACTTTAGTTATTATTTTTCATTGCAGTGTGTTTACAGCATAGCAAAAAAGTGGTTCAAAGATTGAACCATGAGTCAAAAAAGATTGCGAACCACTCAACTAGACCGTAGGCATCTGGGAGCATAATAAAACACATTAAAATGCCATGTATTACATAGCCATCACAGCAATAACTGGGCTTGCTCACTTGGTGAATCAACATTAGCTCAGATAAAGTGTGCTTGTGATACATACCTGGGCATCTGCCAGCATGACATCCTTGATGAGCGGCAGGCCCCGCGACTCCCCGTTCTCCAAGCGCACATAGTGAACCTGATACCCGCGAATCTGGCCGTGCTGTTTGCCCGGCATCAATGACCGCCACGTCACTTTAAGTGCTGTGGAGTTTAGCACCTCCACCTCCACACGCCTCGGAGGAGCCCCGGGAACTGTGGGTAATAAATGAGACGGCGCTTCGCATTAGGTAACCATGGACTAGACATTCTAGCTACCCAATACCAGACAGACTGACCTTTGCCCAACCACGACCCATTAGAGCATAAACACTGATAGAACTCACTGTATGTTGATCCCGTAGGTTCTCTCTTTCAACTAATGTATGTGTTCAGTTTGAGTAAAACTGAAATAATTTAGCACCCCAGACGCAACTAAAAATGTAAACGCGCAGCCCAACACGCCTCCACATCAAACATACAGGAAATGTCCTTACATTGTTACGTAAAACGCACACAATCACACATGTATTCACACCCCACTCAAAGCCAATTCTGTTAACCCCCCCACCCCCCCTTTCTTCGGCACCTTTTCAATTCAATACGTGCCTGCTGTCGACCTACCATCAGTGTGAGATCTGTCTCTCCTTTATAATGGAAGGCCTCTGTGGACGCCATGGCTTTCATAGTGGTAGCGTATCAGCACTTCAAACCACCATGTAATGGATGTGTTTCTCCCAACATTAATAAAACCCTTCTACTGACAATGCTTCAATTCAGTCGTCTGTAAACACTTTCCAACCCATCTTTCTCTCCCTGTGAAACACACGATCTGTTCTTCCATGTTACTCCACACTCTGGTGTCATAACCAAAGAGATAGATTTTCATACCTAGATTATTTGTATGACATATAGATAGATATTCTTTACAACTATAAACTAAGGCAACACAACATGACTAGCTGCAAATGATTTTGGTGATATACTGTAGAAAATATTCTTGCCAATGCCAAGATCATAAAATGGAATGTCACCTAAATTTGCGTTTAATCTAGATTATCTGTTAACCTTGATTGTGTTTATGTCTTGATGTCTTGAAAATGAAAGTGCCTATTGTGGATATTATTTTGAGATATTCCGGGCTCAGTGACTGTTTACGGTGAAAAAGAGGGTTGTCGTGTCTGGGTTTCTATAAATGACATGTGGGTGGAAGTGTTTAATAGCAAAACACTAGATTTTCCAAGGGTGTTATTTAGCATGGGTGGTCTCCTTTCAAAGAGGTTACACAATAATGTGTCACAACACTATGGTGTGCAGGAAGCACAATCACATCTATGTTGCCAGGCTCCCCGAGATACATTCCAGAGCAATTACGGTACTGAAGATGACAAAGTGACTGCGATTTAGTATGCAATCCTTGGTTTGATGTTTGAGATCATATAGGCTGGCTAATATTAGCATACTCATTAATGGGTTAGGCAAGTTATGTAAGCCTTAGGCTAAGGGAATAAAATAATAATGTACTTGTTAACATTATTTAAAAAAAGGCGTTTATATTCTGACTAATCACTGTCAGTAATAATCACACGCCGCCCCCCACCCCCCAAATAAAGGTTTACATAGACAACATACAACACATCCATGTCAGTATTAATCACACGCCCCCCTGATAAAGGTTCACATTCACAGCATACATCCACATCAAGCGTCACACAGAGACGTGCGTACCGTCCTCATCGGTGCGACAGAGCAGGGGCTCGCTCTCGGGCCCGGGGCCTATCTCTGTGAAGGCGGCCACAGTGATCTGGTACTGGGTCCACTTCTCCAACCGCTGCAGCAGCACCTGCTGGTCGCTGGTGGGAACCGCTGGCTCCTCCACGGGCTCCCCGCCGCCCCCACCCTCCGATGGGCCCCCCGCCACCTGGTAGCGCACAGTGTACCCCGCCAGGGCGCCATTCTGGCTCTCCACAGGCGGGGGGCGCCAACTTACCAGCAGGGCGGTGGAGCTGGAGCTGCTGCACTTAATGTCTTGAGGGGGGGCTGAGGGTTCTGGTCAGGTGGACAGGACAGGGAGCAGGGGGAGGGGAGGAAGGGAGGTAGGGAGGTAGGGAGGGGGTGAAAAACAAAAAAAGCAAAAAGATGGGAGAGATAAAGAAAATGACAAAAGGAAAAGCCCAAACTCAAAAGAAAAAATAATCAACACAGAACTAATAAAATTGGAGGCAAAATGAGCTGAAAGCCAAACGTAAAAATGAATGCCGATAGCCAAATGTCAACATAAGAGAGGGACATGACACAGACGTGTGTAATAATCAAACAATGCAGGTACCCCGGGTGAGACAAGTTTTAATATCTTTATAGATTTAAGAATCTGTATTTTCAAATCCATTCTACTTAGTAGTACGTATTACTTTGACTTTTTTGCATTCAGTGTGCTCATGTTCTTGTGGTAGAATACAAACTACCTAAACTATAAAAGTATATGTTTGCCTGTCACTCACAAGTGATGCTGCCTAGCTCTTTATGTTTTGTAAATGCAAGCAGTAAAGAGGGAAAGTCGGTTTTTTGTAAAATGATAGTGTAACATCTTTCAAACACAACAGCAGCATAAGGCTCTCTACCAAAACACATTAAAACCTACATATCTGTGAGGTTCCTAAATCAAATCCAAAGTCTCTTGCATATAATCAGCAACAAGCCCTAACAGCTTGTTCTAAGTGCTAAGTGTGTGCTGTACAATAGGTGATAACACATTTCACTTTATCCGTTTATCCATTATCCGGATTAAAGGACATGTATGAGAGTTTTTCTATACAAGATCTCCTCCAACACTCTACCTCGGAGAGACATGCCAAGTTCATTATTACATTGTTGTCTGTTTTGTAAGGTAACGGTACATAAATATGTATAAATAAATATATATCATGAATAAATAATCCATATACAACATAGCAACCTAGGAACGGGACTGAAAATGGTTACACATGGAAACAACATTTCATTTTAAAACATGAGCTGAAGAAAACAAATCATGAACTGAAGGAAACTGAATAAATTAATTTCTGTACAACTCAGGAGACTTAAAAGACACAACAGGTTAAAGTTTAAAATGACAACTCAAGAAAACATGGGGGGAAAAAAAGAACCTCAACAGAAAATACCATTAACCTAAAAAAATAAATAAAGAAATAAAGAAATAACAACAACATCAATCTACATCATACGTACCTGGCTCCCAAAAATAATAACTCTGAGACTTTCTTACCAACAGCACCTGACTATGGAGCATGCTTACTCCATAGTCAGTGAGCCTTAACTTTCACTCCCACAAAGTATGTCAGCCAATTTAAAAAAGTTAACCCACATTAGACATTGGTTGAAATGATCATTGTACCTGGTCTACAGAGATGTCCGTTTTGGTCCTGTTTTGGACTGTTGGGAAGGAGAAAGTGGGCTCTGTGCTGTAGCCAGGACTGTTTAATTCTCTTTGAAAATATTTAGCCTAGAAGGTCCACAAAGTTGCGAGAGGGAGAACCATTTTGGGAAATGCCTACACCTATGATTTTTATTTTTTTATTTTTGCAGTAATAACCCCTTGAAAATATCTAATTATTTGTTGAATGAAATCCCATTTCATTATTCAGTATGTATTTATTGTGATGAAGATGACTGCTGATTCAGAGATGCCAAGATAGAAGAACAAACACATTTAGAGTACTGTCACTGCATCTTTAGGTGGGGAATGTTCTAGATAAAAACAGGGATTTGAACTATAAAAGATGTCTGTTCTTCTCCTGGAGATATAGAACTGAATGTTCTGTCAGGAACTAGGACAAACCACAGCCACACAATACTCAAACCCTTCTCTGTGTCCAATGGGTTTATTTACTTACTATCTTACTGAGTCTTTCAGCAACTTTTCCTGCACTCATTGTATTTGCAAAGTCTCCACGTCAAGAGTAATTGCTCAGTTCTCAATCTTTGCGGTGTGGGATAGGACTGTGAATCTGACAGGGGCAGGGCTATATCATATTGCACAGGCCTCCTCACGCCTGATAAGAGATTAGTACAGACAGAGCTACAGCTTTAGAAAACTGCATATCACATGAAGGGCAATGGTAGGATTATGGATACAAGATATATACAGTAACAGTAGAATGCTAAGGCTTCCCTAGGGGGTCTTCTGAAGCTCCTCTCAAAGGAGTTTGACAAATAATTACTCATTCTGTGTAAGCCTATATCCTCCATTTTTGACCTCTGTGTGTGTTAGTATGATCAGAGTCCAGCGCATGTCAATACATATAAAGTACTGCTAGCCTCTATAATCATTATGAAACCTACAAGTTTAAAAGCCTGTTTTCCACAACTCCTTACAGATTACCACTGCTTTAAATATCATGTGCATGTGAATTAAATTCATCATAATCATCAACTACCAATGACAAGGCATGCATTTGTATTTGTATACCATCAAGGAATGAATCTGCTTTGCTGCCAAATGGACATGTTGGTGCTATGTTGAAATATTCAAATTATTCTAAAACCCCTGTGCAATTACAGTAAGTGGGGGGCTAAACTGCTTCTTTGGCTAAATAATGCGGATTTAGAATCTGACACTTTTATTTGAGAGATGCCGCTTGACTGGCCACTGTAAACCTGCAGGTATAATCTTAATGTGTAACAAAGCCCAACAATCCAGGGGCCTGGCCTAGAACTCATTGGCAAAGCGTGAAATGAATTCTGACGCTATGAAATGGGATTCTTATCTGCAACTCTAGGGCCCTGCACCCCCCCCCTTTCCAATACCATGCAGCCCCATGGGCCATCTCACATCCCACTGCCAAACCTCCAAGCTGGGTAACGGTGAGATGGATACTGGGCACCCTACTGCATCTTCTGTGGACCCTGCACGGCCATGTCTCAGAAAAATATAAATAAATACATAAATACATAAAGGCTCAGCCTGGTCTGACTGCGCCAGCATATCCCATGAGGTCTTGATCCCGAATGAGGGCCACTGCTGCCAATTACACCCAGTAAATGGATCTTCCCTGCCGTAATAGGGACCACAGGTTCTCATAAAAACACGACTGAGCCACTCGTGGCTTTAAGAACTTATTTGGCATCTTATGTATGCAATGGAACACTGGAGACTGGGCAGTGGACAGCCAGAGAAAGGTTTATCTTCTGTGGTGACCTTTCACAGATTCTTGGCACAGTGGTCCCCGTGTCTATAACCCCTGGTAATGCCACACTGACTCAACGCATAATTTGACGCTCTGCGATCATTTTGTACCAGAGCCAAAAGACAACAAAGCAAAGAGAGGAACTATATTGACTGTTGTTCTCTTTTTTTGTGTCACTGGCAAAGGGGTCCAGTCTGACAGCTATTGCATGGTTATAGTTCCATAACGCAACAGTGGGCAATGCATGTAGCGCAAATAATGTCAAATGTAGAGGTCTCGCTGAGTTCTATAGTAATACAACTATGTACACTCACAGCACTCTAAGGTTTAGAGCTATGTCGTCTTATAAACCACATGGAGGCTACTCGCTCGGATGCTAATTTCAAATATACCTCCATGTTTCATTGACACAGCATTGCCAGTATGGCAGACTGGAGCCCATGTGCAGAAAACCACTTACCTCAAAACGGATCCATAAGATTAAATTATGATTGTGTTGTAATGTGATGTGCTGTTTTGTCATGGGAACTGTTGTTTCCTCTGCCTGAGTCTGCCATGTTACTGACCTTAGTGGTAAGAAGCCATTAGCCTTTTCTCACACCTGCTTGAGGAGTTGCTCACCATGGAAACAAGGAAATGAGCAGCACCCATTGGCTGAGAGAGACTGAACTTGCAGTCTGAGCAGATGCCACAGAACTGGAATGGATAGACTAGGCAATCCCATCCAGACTGACATTTGTCTTAAGTTATTTATCTGACAATGTAAACACGACTGTTTGATAAAGTTGTCATGGAAATGAAGAGTGAAGGAAAATATACCAAGAGTAACTGCACTGCGCATTCCAGAGACCATTAATCTTTAATCCTCCCTGTCTAATGCACTTTTCTACCATGAAATAAGAGAAAATACTCCCATGCCAATATTATCAAAATGCCTTATCCACCTTCAGTGTTCTGGAGCAGATTACAGACTAGAAGACCTGATCTATTCACGCAAGTTCTGCGGATGGGGCCGCCTTGAAGAGCAGTCCCTCAAGTAGAGCCTTGAGAAGAGGCTGACAGTTAAGACTCCCAATGCAATGTGTGTACTTGGGTTTGTAACACTATCTGAGTGTTGCTGGTGGGCACTCCCTGCAGCTATCACTGGTGTAGTAGACCTGGTTTGTACATGAACCCAACAGAACAAGGAACACTGAGTTCTGTGACATGTTGAGGCACTAATGTCAATCGTTTCTTAATTAATTAAAAATAAACGCAAAAGGCTCAACAAAAAAGGACACAAAGTAAGCAAGGCGATGTCAAGCCATTCCAATAAGAGCTTTTGTTCCATTTCACAGCGGAACAAGAGAGAGAGAGAGAGAGAGAAAGAAATGGAAAGGTACAAAAATAGTGCATTTAATAAAATCCGCTGGTACCTTACTGCTCCAGAAAACAATGCAAAATAGAGGAAAGGGACAGAAATATACAGGTGGTGATGTGTACCCACGCACACACGCGCACACACACAGATGAGACGCGACACATGCATGTGACTGCATGTACAGATAGGGTTGATTCATGCCTACAGTGAGCAAAAAGCTCAAGGATGCAGGGGTATAACATCAACAGCACCCCCAGTGGACAGGAGGGAGTGATGCATGCAACTGGTACTTCCCACAGTGACTGCACTGTCTGTGTAGCTCTCATCCTACCCAGCAATAACAAAACAAACAAAAAACAACAGGTGTGAAGAGCTTGTCCCAATGCCCCCTCATCAGAAAGTTGGAGGTGCAGCCAACAGGTTGCACTGGTAGAAACAGAAAATGTGTTAAAGGAAGACTCCTCCCACTGTCATGGCTTTCCAATGACTGAACAACTGTAGAGAGGACCTGCTCCTCTGGATTGGTTTAAAGGTGGACTCATCAATTGTGTTCTAGCACCCAATTTACAATTCAGCCATTTAGTCCCCATGAATACTAGAAATCTAACAATAATTAATTAATTAATAATATATAAATATATAATCAACTGTAAGGAATATTTATGATTAGTAATTCAAACTTAAAGTTTAATTTCTGGCATCCGTTTTAAAAAATGGTGTGGGTCTTATGTGTGCGTTTTTGTGGTTGCTGATAGGCTGGGTTTGCTGTCCATCCTCTGCTGACTAAATCTGTCATTCATCTCTAACTACAGTATATCCGGTTCTGTAAAAGCCGTGGCAGACCGAGGAGATATTACATTGTTTGTGTCTTTTTCATATGGGAGAAAGTGTACTTGCTGTTGACAAAAGAAAGGCAAATATGAACAGGAGTAGAAAGAAAATGGAGAAACTGCCAAAATTGTCAGTTCACATAGACTTGATTTGATTGACAATGTGTGTGGCCCTGAAGTCAAGGTAGAAAATAAACAAATCAGATAATTAAAAGCTTGTCAAACACAACATTCTGAATATACGTTCAGTTTCATGTGAGTTCAGCTTCATTATTGACATAGTAAATGATAGTTAAAGTGTAAATGTTACTTGTGAGTACAACTTTTTTCACCTTATACTCGACAATAACCACACAAAAAAAGTATTTATAGTAAGGGTTCAGACTGAGATACACAGAATAAAAGACCCAGTGATTATATTTCAGGATCAGCTTTGAGCCCCGAGTATGTGTAAATAAAACACACTGACAGCTCAAAGGTGATGATGAAGAAGACATTGTAGCAAATTGTTTTACAGCCTTTGACTATATGCTCTGCAGAAATAAGTGGACTACCTGAAGGTCAACCTGGGAATAACATGACTTCGGTCTTATCCCACCCACGGAATATCATGTGAACATTAGAGGAAAACAAATAATACGTTACATACTTGCTTGCAATGTCTTCTGGGATATGTCATTTGTGAAAGCTCCGATGCCTTTATTTGAGATGGCTGCCAGAGAGAAGAAGTACTCTGAGTTTGGACGGAGACCTTCCACCACATAAGAAGATGTAGGTCCAAATGTTTTCTTTATCTGTTGTAGAAAAAAGGAGGTGTTAAATCAAGTAAGATAAAAGTATACAGTTGTCACAAACAAACCCTAAAGATGCTAAATTTGTGTATTTCTCCTTATGATTTATGTTTTTATTAACCAGTTGAAGTGGTTCATTTGGAAGTATATTTACAAAAAGCCTCTCATTTTCTCATGTGTTTGTCAGAGTCGATGTCACTCTTACATGGGTGTTGTAACTGCCCTCTTTGTAGCGAAGCTCATAGTTGATGATGCCCTCCTTCTCGTAGGCTGGTTCCCAGGTCAGCTCGATGCTGGTGTCAGAGACGGCACCCACCTGAAATTTGGTTGGCTGACCGGGGACTGAAGGACATGGTAAAAACAGGAATCTCTTTTAATTAAATCCCGTACATTTGGTTACACATTTTAGACATTGTAATGACACTTTATAATATAAAGTAGTGGTTCTCAGACTGTGTTGTGCCTACTCTAGTGGTACGCAGAGGAAAACATTAATAAAAAAATTAATACATACATTTAACTCATTTAAAATACATCTAGTTACTACAAATAAAAAGAAACACAGAAACGTTTTAAATATAATTAGCAGATTTTTTTCAGTACCCTGCTTTATGTATTTGAAATTGCATACTAAAAATAGAGGAATGAAAACACTGTGTGGCTATGTAGCTACGTGATTTTCCAAAAAAACTAAACTGTAAGCACAAGGCCTTTTTCAGAAAATTCTATAATTAAAGAAATATTTTGCTATAGTGTAATGGAAACATGTATTTCTAATGTAAGTAACTAAATGTTAAGCAGGTAATCCAAGTTTTGGATATACAGGATCAGTACATGTATTGCAGGCTATGATCTCCCAGTCCCAAAAATCACTGAAAAGTGTCCACTACCTGGTAGGCCTATGGGGTTTGCTTGTGCTTCGTTGGCCCGCAGTCTGTAAGCGCAAAATGCGCTGGCTGTCTGCTAGGCAGCGTGTGCCAATTAAATCAATGTCAACCTCGTAGTTTAAACATCTGCTTGCCATTGTGCAGTTAGCTCAATACTGTAGGCCTAGGCTACTAGCCTACTATCAAAGTTGCCTAATCATGAGTTGCTTATATAACACTTAAGCCTATAGCCAGTGGCGTTCTCTCCCGGAGGCAAGTCCTTATTTCCAGACTGTATCCAGACTCTAGTAGCCTTAGTCTAATTTACTGTTTTGGAAATGTTTCTCTGTGGTTGCTGCTCTCTCCTCCACATTTCTATTTAAAGTATAGTTAAATATGTGACACAGCGCCCCCCTAGGCCTACATATGTGTTGAGCGTGTGGTTAAACTGATATTACACTCCTACTGCTCTCAGTACGCAATGATGCCAGGGCCAGTTTGCAAAAAAAAGATTTGATCAGATGATCAGATGAGGCTATAGCGTCCTGAGGGAGGTAGCCTTAACAGACTATTATCACCTGAAAATAATCTTACAGTAACAGAAGATACAAATAAGCCTACATTAATTACAGTAGTAGCAGTAATACTACTACTGGGCTACTAATAATTATGATAATGATAATGTGTCATTTTGTCGTCGGTCATAACGGTGGAACTTGGAGAGACACATTTTATGAGGTGGTACTTGGTGTAAAACGTTTGAGAACCACTGATATAAAGAGTTTGTCTATTGAAATTGAGTCAACATCTACAGCAGTAGTCCTCAACACACCTGATACTAACGAATGGATCACTATCAATGTCTGCAGAAGCCTGACAATGACCCAATCAGGTGTGTTGGAGCAGGGAGACAACTGTGTCCCCAGAACCAGGGCAGAGGACAACTGGTCTACACTATACAGTACATCAAGCACCTGGATAAGGAGTGTGAAGAGGCACAGCCGCACATGCACCGACTAGTTGATGTAGGCCAAACATATGACAGTTTGTTGAATAATGGCTTACCTCCTTGCATGACCTTCACGTGAATGGGCTCTGAAAACGGTCCATCCCCCACAGAAGTGAATGCCAGTACTTTAATGGTGTATGTCTCTGAGGCCACGAGGCTCTGGATTGTGGTGATGATGCTGTCTTGAACATTATGAATTTGCCAGAGGTTAATGGGCTGAGAGTCATCCATGGTATAGTACACGCGGTAGCCCTTAATTTGCCCGTTGGGTTCCTCGGGCTCCTCCCATCGCACCATCATGGTGTTCTGGGATATAATCCGGGCCTGGATGTTTCGCGGGGGGCTGGCGGGGGCTTGCTCACCGGTCCGGGTCTCCACTGGCTCACTGGGAGGGCCCTGGCCGATGGTATTGACGGCTGAGACGCGGATCTCATACTCGGTATTGGGGTGAAGGCCACCTATGCTGTAGCGCGTGGTGGTAATGCCATCCATGCTCTCGTACTTGCTCTCTGCTGTCTTGGCGCGGCACTGGATGATGTAGTAGGACACGGGGTCTGGGTTGCCTGAGTCCCACGTTATAGTCACACTGGTGGCGGTGGTCTCGGTCACCATCGGGGTGCCTGGGGGCTTGGGAAGAGCTGGTGAATGTGAAGAATGAGTCACTAACCTGAACATAGAGAACATATCCCTTACCTGATTACAATACAAGACATTCCCTTTCTAATACAGAAGATTCAGTGTTTCCAGGTCAAACTTGTCTAAATCAAAACCATAATTTTAATAGAACTGTAACTCAACGACTAGCAGAACCACTAGTAGAAGTCTGAGTCTGAAGAACGTCTGTATGTCTTCTGTTTGAACGCCAATAATCAGTTTGTTCGTTCATCGAAAAGCAGAGAACAAAAAACGCAACTTACATTTGACGGTAATCTGTGCCACAGATTCAATGATGCCAAGACTGCTCATGGCAACGCACGTGTAGTTCGCCGACTCGCGTACGCTGTTGAGCTCAAGAACGTTCCGGCCCACTGGCATCTCGTCCTCTGGAGTCAGGTCTTCCGAGTTGAGCATCCACTTGACATAGGGCATGGGCGAGCCTACTGCTACACAGGTAATGTTCACACTGCCGCCAGGCATTATCTCCTGGCTCGTTGGCGGAATGGAGAAGCGCGGGGGCACCCGCCGGACTATGGTTTAGGCATGAGGGAGGGGAAAGGACGAGAGGAGGGGCGAGGGAGTCACAAAAAGAGAGAAAGAGAGAGGTAACGAGAGAAGCCGGTGAAAACGGACCCTTGTGAAGGAAATACTTACTACTTAATACAACTACAGAAAGGTTTAACATGGTAAAGGTGAACGTCAACGCAAATGAAAAGGAACTAGACTTTTCAAAACGGAAAAATATACAAATAATGAGAGGGAACTAAACTAACAAAACTACTTCAACAACAATATAGATTGACATTAAAGCAACGATTCATAGCAACAAGGTTCCATTGACCAATATTTGACCCATCACAGCACAATTAAAGACACAAAAATCTATTATGAGTTTCTCATCTTTGGAGATGCTGACCTACAGCTACGCAACTAGGGCAATGACCTTGAAACCGAGTGTGATAATGCTATCACGTAAGACCAACAAGGCAACCTGAAACTTCCTGCCCGTTTCCGGCACTCACGGCGAATCAGGAAGGTGGCCATTTTAGGCTCCTCCCACAGCACAGGAAGTGGAGGGTCACAGCATTATTGGCCATCGCTAATGGTGTCTCGGGAAGCACATTACAGATTTGTAGACATTTGTCACCATTTTACACTGCCTAAGCTATATTAAAGATGAGAAACTTTAATCAGATTTTTGTGGTTTAGAGTAGATCCACTGGACAAAGCCTTTTTAAGATCTGACACGGTTCCATTGATAGATGCAGCTATCAGTTTCACAGACAGCATGCATAAATAGACCGAGATAAATCAAGGAGTAAATAATAACAAAACCAGATAAATTGAGATAAAATGCATAGAGGAATATAACTGAAGGGTCGCTAGCATGCCCAGACAAAAGACGATTGGAGAGGAGAGGAGAAATACAGGATAGAGCACCTGAGTAGAACGGGGAAGTGAGGAGAAGGAGAGCGAGGAGAAGCAAGAGAGAAAGATAGAGAAAGAGAGAGAGATAGAAGTTGGGGAGGAGGGGAGGGGGGGAGGAGGGGAAGGGGGGGTAACCCACTTCAATGCTGTGTAAGCTTTGTTTTCTTCAGCCAATGTGACAAAATGTGGCTGTGGCACATTGTCACATCGCAGTCCCAGTTAACACAAAATAAGTATAGGAGGAACAAGGTGTGTGTGTGTGTGCGTGCGTGCGTGCGTGTGCGTGCGTGTGCATGTCTAAGAGAGGTACACAGAGAGAGCCATAGCTTGAGTCAACTATCACAGAAAAGTAGGAGTCAAGAAACAGAGTTGGACCAACAGGGTGTAGAAAGACGAAGAGAGGGCGAGTGAGCGAGAGAGAGAGAGAGAGAGAGAGAGATTAATGGACCAAGGGAGCATGCCGGCCAAGAGAGGCAGGTAGAACAGGAGAGCGTCTCAGAGTGGAAGGAGGGCTGATAATGTAACTGAGGAACAGAGGAGGGATGGAAAGGGAAGTGTATATTTGAGTGTGCGTGTTGACGAATGCGTTCCTGTGTAGGTATGGGTGTGTACAGTATGTGTACAGTGTGTGTACAGAGTGTGTGTGTGTGTGTGTGATTTATCCTGTGAGGCATGCAGAAAAAAGCACAGAGCGACTCAGAGGGAGAGAGAGGAGGAAATAAAAGAAGAAGAAATAAACGTGGCACTGACTTGAGAGACAGACAGACCGACCAGATGGACAGGAAGGACACAGACAGATCACGAGGCAGAACAAAACAGACCCAAGCAGCAAGACAGACAGACAGAGACAGACAGACAGAGGGACAGACGGATGGATACACAGACATACTGTACTTCAAAGGGTGGGGTGGGGGGGCTGGGGCTGTCAGGAGAAGAGGAGGGAGGGTTAGGCGGAAGTGGGAGTAGAAAAAGGAGACTGTGATTGTGGACCAAAACAAAAAAAGAAATGATTCATAGTGGGTTTGGAGGTCTCACACACTGGGGCTTAAAATCAAGCATCCACTAATTCACGCCTCCCCACCCCTTCCACCGCTAACATGGCACCTCGATGCAAAAGGCTCCTGTGAAGTCTGGGGTGGGCAGGGGAGAGGGGAAGGGGTGTTGGGCGGGGGGTACGGGTGGACAGCGAGGGTAAGAGGCAGGCCGCAGAGTGTCGATCCAAATGGGATTCGTACAATCGGTGTCTCAGACTAATCTCCAAGCCACTGGGGTGTTGGCCTGTTCACTGTGCACTGGCGTCTGTACGGGTTCATCAATACATCTCACTGCATAATGTGCTGTTGTGTTGTGTGTGTATGTTCAAAAGAATTGGCTTGTAACAGCCATCTCTTGTGTGAGGCTGAGAAATGTTCCTCTCTGCTGCGAGGAAGAACGTATTAATATAGGCCTTTGTACATGACTTACAGTACGCTGATTGAGATGAACAAGGATTGTGACCTTCTACTGCCGCTGTACAATGTAGAACCACTGTAGATTAGCGGCCATGCTCATATTGTGTAGTTGGCCGTGTTTGGCCGTGAGATTTCCTTAAAATGAAAGATGTACTTTGGCCTTAGCCTAAATGTTTACCTGTACTACAGAAAACCCCACACTTTCAGAAAAGTGGCAAGAAAGTGATCTTGAGCAAATGCTTTTGCCTCAGTTATTCTTTTTCCATGTTTACATTTATTGGATTAAGACAAATAAAATGTGCTTAGTTGAATGTATAAATGTATAGGAAAAACAGAAATTGGGAAATAATACCTACTGAAACAGTCCCAATTAATGGAGTTTAAAAATGGTCTAATTCTTGTTCAACAACCAAGGTGATAGGGCAGCCCATTCTACACACGGACATGCATGGGTGTGGCTATGGCATGAGTGACAAAACAGTCAGGTGTGCCTCCATCCACTTGGGCAGACCCATAAGAACCAGTTCAATCCAAAACGTCACCCAAGCCCATCCAAGCATGCCTTTCATTCTAGCATCTACAGTAGCATGTTCCCAGACACACACAAAATCAACAGAAACCAAAGGAAATAAAATCAAACAATTCCACATAAATAACTAAGTCAGCATAAACAGCACTGGAGTGCAGCAGTGTTTACCAGAGGGGTATGCATCAATGCTATTAGATGTTTTTAGTTGTCATTTTTCTGCTAAATAGCTCAATCAAATTAAAGCTTCAACAGTGAGTAGTGCTATTCACACTTTTCAAATTATAGGGGTGGGGTTGGGGGTTGCTTGCCCAACCAGGGTGTGTCTGCCAGGCCTCCAATCAACCGGGAGCTGTAGTGGCTGAGTGAATGGCGTTTCATACAGGTACCTTTGGGTACCTACTGGGGCTGGTTGGAAACCTCAGGCATTAAGATTTTGGTCATGGCTGTCTTCTCTAACTAAAATCTAGTATGTGTCTTACAATATATAAATAAACCATGTTGGCAGTTGGAACAATATCTCAAAGTCACAGGCTTTGCAAGATGTATAAACTACAAGGGTCTGTGCCAAAACCTGGCAAATGTGTGTAATTATTTAACACCCTACTTCTTGCTAGATGGCTGTAGGAAATTGATGTTTCAAGATGTTTGCAAATGATACATCTTGTGATATTCTCCCACACACTGGGATATGATATTTGAGTGTCTTGTGTATGCAATGCACCTCCTGCCCAACTTGTACAATACAACAAAAACATTTAATAAAATAGGAATCCCAATTGTATGGACACGCTCCTGATTCACAGAGACAAGGAGTCCAACCGGGCCTATTCGACACTGACAAAAAAGTAGACCTTTCATTTGGAAAACTAACCACAAATAATCTTGTTTCAAGCCCCAATGTGGAGAAAAAGACAACGGAAGAAGCCTTACAGTGGACGAGGTGAAAAGCAGTCGAGAGAGAACGCCAGACTACTGCACTAACTCTAACAGTGGGCAGTGAAGAGGGATTTGTGCCAAAAAACAGAGGTCAGAAGGCGGACATTATCGGCCATTTTGGTGAGGCAGTCTGTGCTGCCCCAAAATGAAGGGGGAAGCCAAAATAATGTGCAGCCTTTAGTGTCACCTTGAAGCTGAGATTACACCCTCTTGCTGCCTGATGACACAGGCGCAACATGGAGATCCTTTAGTCACCCTGGCAGGGTGAGGCCTATGGCATTTACATAGACACCACAGGGGTCAGCTCGCATTAGCACACCTCGGCTGCGCCCATGCTAAAATAGCCTCTACGGGTGGCTCATCAAAATGGAAATTATTACCCTAAAGAAACTGAATGGAAGGGCAGGGGTATGTAATAATGGAAAACAGTAGCACAGTAACATGTTTTTCCATTTTCTTATAGTTGAAAGACAAGACACCAGATAATACTAAGGACCGGTATGGTCCTTCGCTCAGGTGAAAGTATCTGTGAATCTAATCAGTCGGATTGGGAAAGGAATTGGTTATATATATATAAATGTTTTTTAGGGGACAAAACTGTGCGAGAAAAATAAATATGCTCCTGACACCAAAGTGATTGTCTGATGGGGAGCTATCAACTTGAGGACTCCTTGAGACAAACATCTAATAGAGATGGCAGTATTTTGCTTTGGCCAGTGAGAACATAAGGTGTAATCTAGCTTTCTTTCCCAACGTTACACACAAATGCATAGCAGGACATGCGAGCACATTCAAAACCAGGCAGGCATCCCAGTAAGAAAGCATGCACATGCAGTCACCACAGCCCAGTATTTCTGCATTATGGATACTCTTGTGACAAAAGCTTTTTCTTCAACTTCATTTGTGGCAACTTTCCTGACACATTTGTTCTGAACGCAAATATTGTTTCTAATGTGGACAATTACAAATTCTGAAATGCAAATGTGTTAAAATACTTTTGGTACAAACGAAATACAGTATTTGTGACAAATATTAAGAGCAAATAGCAAAACATATGTGAATATATAATTTATCACTTAAGTTGTGGGCAAGCGATATGGCCTGTGTCATACATAATACTGTCTTGGAGTGAAATAAAACCAGCTCTGATGTTAATTTCCTCCATTGTGATATTGGCATCTTGGGAAGAATGATTATGAGACTATGAGTAGATAAGTGGGCTTGTCACTACAAGGGAACTCATTTAAATTAGCTAGGACTATCTGTTGAAAAACAGCACACACTTATTATTCTATCTACAGTACACTTCTAACAATCCACAATATATTAATATACTGTGAAAAAATACGACATATTTTGTCTATTATTAATAATCCTTGATGGATTAAAATAATGTGGAAAAAAGGGGTTTTGTCTGTTATTTTAAGTGCAATAAAATGTGTTCTGCCCAGTGGGAAAAACGATCTGTGACAAAGGTCTCATCCTTTGGAGCACACGCTGACTCACACACTGACAAATATCACCCTTCCCTCTCAGAGGAGACAGATACAGGATAAAGAGTGTTATCGCTTTTGCCTGAATGAGTTATATGCCTGATCAAACAGACTTTTTCTAGACTGATGCGGCTCGTCTCACAGAAAAAGAAAAAAGTTGTGAATTTATAAAAGCTGCAGAGCCATAAAATATGAAGACAAGCTTACTGCGGCTAGTGACACAAAGATGAATTCATTTCACGTGTAGGCTATATGCATGTGCCCAAGGCATTTTAGGTGGAACATGTCAAGAGGTTGATAAGCAATGTACATGTTTGCATTGATCCACTGGTTATCTGGCCACGTTTTCGTTATGCAACAAGAATGCATCAGAAAACAGCTATAGTTAAATTTAAGAGTCTTCATTATATGGCTAGCATCAATCTTAACAATCATTTTAAAAACGCAACAACGTGAAGGAGATGAGTGCATGTGTTAATACAGCTATGGGGGTTGGGGAGTGTTTAGATGGAATATAATGTATAATGAATAAGAATCTGATTGACTCTTTACTGCCTACATAGAAAATCAAGTAAGTAAAAGCTAAAGTATGTGTTATGCCCTATAAAAGACAGGCCATTCTGAAGTCATATTGACATATCATATTGTTATTGAGCTGCATGACATTGGACATGGCATCGTTTAATGGCCAGGACAAATCACCACGCAATCCAATTAGCATCAGTTAGTCTTTTTTGGTAACCGATTGCAGAAACACTGGATGTATACAGACATTCGTCATTTCTGTTAGCATTCACATTCACACCACGTGGCTCCACAAGCAGTCCAGCGTCATCAAGAACGAAAAACATAACCTACCAACACCACACAGGGACAAAGGTGTTCAACAGAAAAATAAGTTTAGGAAAAATAAACAAAAATAAACAAAACACACACACAGAAAACACCATGGTCACAACACAATAAGGCAAACTTAACAGAGGGAAGCAAAAAATAAAGGTCAGTTCTGGAACAAAAAAGTAGTGGAAAGGAATGAACGGGAAACAATTTGTACACAAGAAATGCAGAAAGGAACGGAGACAAAAACCACGGCCAAAAACATTCTGTAGGGGCATGCAAGCGCAGTTACATTCGTCCGTCATGCGACATGTCAAGTTATTTCTGCGTGCTCATTTTCCCATAATAACACATGCATAAAGCTTTTTCAGTGCAGAAGCAATACCAAAGGATGCAAAACGAGAAAAGGCCCCACAATGCAAACAGAAAAATAACGGAGTAAAACCCGAGCTAATCGGGTTTGCTTTCATATTTTCTTCTTTGGAATTAAAAGAAAATAAATATAGACTTTTTTCTTTCATAATCATTTAGCAGTTTGGGTTAATCGATTAGAACGTATTTTTTTCTTTCAAATTTTCAATGAATCGAGCTTTTAAATACAGCTAGAATTTTCAACAGCTTTTTTTTGTAAAATTTTTTTATGTGGGTTAAAAAAAGTAAAAAAGAAAAAAACACACCAACCTTCTCGAAGCTCTGAGGGATGTAAAGGGGTTGATGCAGAACACAATGACATGAGGAGAAGAGAAAAATAGGGGAAACACAGAGAGAGTAAAAAAGGCCACCTCAAGGTGTTTAGCTGCAGCTACATTTCCCTTTTCCCGCTCCCCTGTCCCTGCTGTTAGTGACACCCCTCTTTAAAGTACACTTGCTTCATTAGCTCTGACCCAAAACCATCCCATTCACCCCAGTGGCTGCGCTGTTGCCTGGGCTGCCACTGGGGTCAAATCAAGTGTACCATAATCATATTCAAAATGTTCACAAGCTCCTATGTTGGCCACCAGGAGAGGCTCCCAAGGTGGTCGTATTTGCTTTCATTACAGAAGGAAACAAAACAAAGAGAAAATAAAGGAAAAAAAAAACAATGACGATAGAAAAGAAAAGAGGACACAGTTTTGGCTGAAATTAGCAGCTGCAGTTCAAGACTGCCCATGATCAGTTAGTTTCAAATGGAACATTAGGATGTGGCCTTGATTGATTTCATGTTGGCGTTAGACATACTTCACCTTTATGCAAATGTATCCCTACCACAGCTGCTAATCTCAAGTGCAATTTGCTTTGTGAACAAAACATAGTCAACATCAAATATCAATCGATTGACAAAGTTAACTGAAAACAGACAATGGTTGACACCGTTACGGCATAAAATGTGTGTTCCTAGATAATGCACAGTGTGGATCATTATTGCAATTATTATGAGTTCCCTGGGCTTATTATAAAGTGTGTTGCTGTTACTTGTGGAGACTGCATCAATTATTGCCAATTATCTGAGAGTGAAGCTGCATGTATTTGACAAACAACTTGTAATAACCCAGTGTTGTGTTGACAGTCTTCCCATTATTGAATCACTTCTGAGGGGCTCTCGACTGTAATTTGCAGCTGGCCTCTTAATTCCTTCCACACTGTACACAGGCAATGTGGTTAGCTGGTTGACAATAAGTGCCACAGCTTTGTCGAGGCTTGTATGAGCCATGCCATAGATCAGGCACGAGACGCTAATCTTGCAAATATAGAGCTTTTTTCCCCTCTGTGTCCCTGCAGTCTTGCATTTCCCCCTAAATAGTTACTTCACAAGATATGGTAATGCCTATAATAATGAAAACTTAGCTACATGACCCATTTTCTAATGTCAGGGCAGTGAATTATGTATCGAGAACAAAGATATTTGGTACACAGCAGAGGGAATAAACTGAGTAGATACATCCTTTTTTAATATGCACAAATTAAATAATACATGTCGAAAATGCATCTGCCTCGATTTATTAAAGCTCCTTCACCAGAGACTCCTTGTCATTTAGCATTAGAGGTAGAAAGAAGGCTTTTTAGTTTTTTCAATGTCAAGTTTTCTAAGAAACTTGATATTTCCCATTTTCCAATCTACACCGGAGGAACATGCCAGGCAAAAATGACTGTAGTCTGTAAAAGGCTTTAAAGAAATCACCTCGAAGCAATGGTGAGATAATATTATAGATGTATGCTCCGTAACAATGTGAACAGAAAGAAGATTAAGTACATTATTTGTACTCTATCTGATATTAAGCATTCATCACCTGATTGTGTTAGTAATGACTGTCTATAAATTCACAATTCATTTTGTAACCACAAAATCTGTCAGGAGTGGTGTGTGAGGGATTACGATTTTGATTGGTGGCCATTAATACCTTGCCACTCGATCAAAATCAAGGACTTACCGTTCTGTTCCTGTACCTGAAAAATCTTAATCAAAAGAAGTCCTTGGTGACTCTTTTGGATTCCATAAGTTTGACAGGGGCAATGAACATTTTACGTGTCACACATTTAAAAGGCGTCTTACAAGTTAAAGACATACGTCTTGTTGAGCTACACATTTCCTTCCGAGTGAGTAGGGGAGGGCATTAAAAGACAAAATGGAGCATGACATCATAACAGAGAAATCGTTAGTTGGTCAATTATAGTTTTACACTTGGAAGCTTCAGTGCATATGACATTACATTTAAGGGCAGGCAATATTTATATCCACAAAATATATGTTACTTGTG
The DNA here is from genome assembly GCA_027564835.1 of Typhlichthys subterraneus. Classification (NCBI taxonomy): domain Eukaryota; kingdom Metazoa; phylum Chordata; class Actinopteri; order Percopsiformes; family Amblyopsidae; genus Typhlichthys; species Typhlichthys subterraneus. The sequence continues at coordinate 1,983,085 of JAODUH010000019.1, read as the reverse complement.
GAACTACAAGAACTACAACTTCTTTAAAAACAAGAGTGCAAAAAATCAAACAGTTTTCTCTTGTACAATTCAACAGTAATGCCACTTAATACTGAGCTGGACTGTATATTTCAGTCAGAATGGATGATATTTCTTGATAATATTTAAAGAAATCTTTTAGTTTGTTTTTCGGCCTGGCACCAAGGCCGGATTTGTTCCTACCTCGCACGTAAAGGTTAGCGGGGGACGAGTAGCGCACGCCTTCCACATTAGACGCCACACACTCGTATTTCCCCTGATCTGTCTCCTCGCTGTTCTCAATCTGCAAGGCACCTGCAGAACAACCGGTGGGAGAGAGACACACAGAAAGAGGGAAGGAAAAGTCAGACAATCTTCATAATGGAAGACATCTTCAAATATTTCTAAACATGGCTTCATTTAGAAAATAAACATTTGTCTTCTAAAGACATCACCATGATATTATACTGTATTTTCTTAACTTTTCTGAAATAATAAAGATTAGAATTTTGAGAGGAAGCCCAGCATCCCAGTGTCATTCCCCAGCACAAAGAATTGCAAATCACGCCATAACAAACTGTCCAATTATAGATTATTTGATATTTAGTTCATACATCACATATTGAATATATAAAACAAGTCAATCAATCATCAGCTAAACATATGTCAGAGCAAGTCTCCCTTTATTTGCTTCATTAAACCCGTAAAACATGCCACTCGACTACCACCTCTGCTTGGTATTTTGACTTGTTTCTGTTGTGTAGAAGTGTAAAGTCCCTTAAGGAGTCCCTGTTTGAGCCACACAGGCTATATTGCTTCTTTTCAGTGTTTATCACGTATATGTGTACATACTGTAGATTCAAGCTAAATAATTTAGCAGAAACACAGAGGCAGTATATAGAGGTGGGGGTACAACAGTGCTCAGTGCTGACATCGTTAGGGCTTCTGGCTGGCTCTGCTCAACAGACAGATTGCCATCCCTGCCTCCCTGACAAACAGAGCTCCAGCGCTCGTTAGCGTTTAGCCAGGAAGCATCAATACAGCAGGCATCGCACAGCCCTTTTTTGCAATATAACGTTGCCTACTCCATCACCCTAGTGAGGTGAATGAACTGCATGGTTGCACAAGGCTACCATTCTGGAACATTGCTCTAATAAGACTTCTGCAGTTCCACAAATGAGGCTGTCGATCAGAGCAATTATGAAGATTAGTCAGGCTTTTACCTTGGCCATATCCTAATGTGCTCTTGTATATTATGTCTGCAATTCCTTACCTAAACATCCATTGCAAGCAAAATAAAAGACGAATGTAGACCGACTGAACATGCTATCCATTACTGCCTTTTCTGTGTTTCCCACAAAGGCTCAGATAATCCTCGTCTCAGCAGGGAAGCAAACCTGGCACGGAAGATGGTGTGCCAAATAAAAAAGTCCCCCTGCAGAGAGCAGGTGGTGAAGGCTTCCCTCAGTGAATGCACAGGGACCTGATTTGGATCTGTTTGATGTGTGCTTGGGAACAGCCAGCTCCGGCCTGGTGGCAGGTGGGCTGCAGCGTGCTCAGAAGACACTGCCACCATGCTAGGGGTAGAGCAGAATAGGCCTTGTGTGAAGTCCGACCCCAGGAGGGTCATTCCAGAAAGTCCTGCCAGAACATTTTCTATATGTTTTGATTTGATTTGATTTTTTTATCCTGGGCCAATTGAAGTAAGGTTGCAACGACGGCCCATACATCGTTGCAAGAGTAAAAAGCACAGGTGTTTGTCGTAGGATTGGGCTATCTTGTTTTTTCCTGTACCATGTGCCAGTGTATATTTCTTATCACTTAATCACATAATTTTCCTCCCAGTGTATTTACATTTTTATATATACACAGTATATACATTTTTTTTTTTAGCTGCATAGCAACCTGGCGTTCTAGATCCAGGGGCATATCTGTTAATGCATGATTGTGATGTGAAATATAACAAATACTTCTAGCATAGCTGGTGTATTCAAGACTACACCGGGATACATGCGCTGACTTTAGACGTGAAAGAGAGACGTCACACCCCTGTTCCACCATGTTGGCTGTCCTTTTTACTTAAACACTGTAAATGTTACGGAGGTAGAATAGGGCTGTCATTGTTGTTCCGACTCTGTTGGCTAGTCCCAGAGGCGGAACAATGACACCCCCATTCTACCTCAGGAACATTCATACCGACCGGCAGAACGGTCCCGCCTTGAAAATGCAGTGGCTAATGTTGAGGTTTTGCTAAATCGTTTCTGTTCATGAAGTAGTCAAACTAATTGATGATAACAATGTTAAGGTTGTCATTCTTCCGTCAACATAATTGTACGTTGCATTTGAGTTCGTAATAGGCGACCTATGTTAGCATGTAAACATGCTAACATAGGTAAACAACAACACAAGTAATTAAGAGTCAGTTAAAAGCTATGTAAAGCATGTAAACATGCTAACACAACTAATTAATAGTCAGTTAAAAGCTAAAAGTGTGTTTCACACCAGGAAAGATAGCTACTGAGAATAACTCCACAGTGATGTTTTAGGCCATAGGAAACTCCTTGCCAGCCAGTACAAAATGCCTACTGGCTTCATTACATATTTTCATTCCATCTATTACTTTTCTCACAGCGCAGCTTTGAAAAAAACATACTTATTTAGCTGGATGGAAGAGAGAGAGAGAGAAAGAGAGAGAGAGAGAGAGAGAGAGAGAGAGAGAGAGAGAGAGAGAGAGAGTAAAATTAGTAAAATTAACCGCCGCCCCTTCCAGAGAAAAGTTGGTGCAATAGCAAATTAGAGGGAGAGCAAGATGACAAATGAACAACATCCCTGCTGCTTTATTCTACTAAAAAATGTAGTTTACACTCTTGGCCAAATTACTGTCTGTCTGTCTGTCTGTCTGACAGACATTACACTTGCTTTGACTCCTAGTGGGCCAGTAGACACTCTGGCCACATATATTGTTCCACAACGTGTTTCATATGTGTTCAGTCTACACACAGCCTCCATAAAGGTGTATCTTTTAAGATCATTAGGGGGATTATAAACCTATTAAGAATGACCTGTGTTGTACAAACCCACCCACCCTGCACCGGACATGGATGCGGGAACCCTTCTTTTGTATCGCTCTGCCTCCCAGTGGCCAGACACAAAATTAAAGGCCATTTAAATGCCAGTGTTCTCTGCTTTCTTTTTGTCTGGCCAAGGCAGTTACTCTGCTAAGTAAAAATAATGGCATTTATAGACAACAGGCCTTTAAGGGCTTTTTACCATAGCAGCATCCAAACAAATTGGCTTTGATGTTCCATTTCCATCTAGCTCCAGTCAACCCCCCACCCTGGTCTCCGGTCACTTTCCACTTGTTCAAAGCCCTCCCCACAACCAGCTCTCCCTGTTCCATCTCTGTCGCCTATTCCCCCCTCCAAATTAGTATTTTACATTCCATTTGCATAAGTGCACAGCCTCCACTGGGAAACCATGGCGTTCACCGTTGGCATTTGAAAAACATTTCTTCTTTTCCAATATCAAACAGAGAAGAAAGACACGGACAAACACCAGAAAACATTGTGTCCTTCCACACAACGGGGCTTTGCCGATAAAGTCCCACCTTGCGACAAATAGCAATTTACGGCGTTGCTGCCCAAACAAACCGTCACTTTGTGCTCACAAAGAATGCAATGCCAAGCAGCACGAAGTCTCTTCTCCAGCTGTGTAGTTTCATCACAAGCATGCCAAACAATTACAACTAACGCGCTGAAGCCCGAGTTTCGTTCCGTTAATTTCACACTGAAAAAACAACATTAAATGAGAGAGAGAAAGGAATAAAAAACTGATTACATCAAAATCAAGCTGGATCTCAAAAGGCAACCATGATTCCTGGGAATAACGGCTCCTGCATTTATGATTAACTTTTTTTGTCTCTAGCTGACACCCTGATTCAGAGATAATCCTAGTAGGCAGAGCTTCTAGGACATCTTCCTCAAAGACAGGAACCTGGCTCAGAGACATATTATCACTGACAGTACAGCTGGTTGGGTCCAGGGTTGTCTATGAGCATTTGCAGAAATTGTTTTACATAGAACACAATGGAAACATTACAACATAATAAACACTGGCTCTGTAAAATGGAGACGTGAGTTGCACGTTTTTACCCTCCATTTTGTTTTGACCCTCCGAAAAACATTTGTTTTTGTTTTTGGGAAGGTGTGTGTGTGGGGGGGGGGGGGGGTTTTTGCACGCACACCCACACACAACCATTTATGTCAACACAAACAAAACAACACAAAAGCACGACAATATAACAATATATGCACACATTTTTATAAAGACATTCACATAATATACTGTATACGCTGAAATGAAATAGATTAAAAAAAAAAAACATAATATCAAAAACATAAAGCTGTAAAACCATAAAGGATACTTGTCAAGATCTTGAAAGCATGAGGACCCACAGTTTGAAAACCAATGGGAAGATAGAGGAGCACAGACTGATGAGAGGACAACTTGCTTATGGAAGGATGGAAGGAAGGGGCTGGTGGGTGGGCAGATGGAGGGGGGGGGGCAGATAGCACTGACATCACGCCCAGATGGAGCCAAACGAGACAGTCACACACACACACAGTCCCTCCACCCATTCAACATTCTGTGAGGAGAAGTGAAAAGACAGCCAGGTGTGTGCACAGACAGGCCTGTCTGGGCACACGCGCACACACACACGCACGCACGGACATACACGCACACACACATAGAGTTAAGGAACAGAACAACAATGCAGAGAGCTGCATTGAGGACGGCTGGGGATAGTTAGAAAGAACAGCATGAAGAAAAATAAAATGTACAGAGGTGAGAGATACTCATGGACAAAAATAAAACACAAACAATATTTACTCACAGTATTAGGGTTGGACGATACGGACACAATTTATATCACAATATATTTCTTAATTTCGGTCGATGCGATAGAATTCCGATATCATTATGAACAATATAAGCTTCAGAAATACTGCTAAGAATGACCACAGTACTTAGAAACATCTGAAAAATGCATTTGCCAAGTCTCACGAAATGTCCTATGAACTATGAACTCCCATCTGTGTTATTTTCTTTGTTAGTATTTCTAATATGCAGGCTATATTTATGTCTGTGTGTAGGTGTCAGTAGCGGTCTGGCTTGCGTGTGATCGGCTTTGTGATCCCATGAATTAGACGCAGCTAAGTTCCACCCAAGACGTGACTGACTGTTAGCAGTGGAAGCTGACATAATATGTAATATTAAGAGTTTTTTCTTACATTTGCTGTTAGGTGAGAGAGTTAATATAACTGTTTGGCAGGTAAACAGCCCACTACTGATTAGCACTGGCTGCATCTGTAGTGGAATTAACCATGCACATAGTTTATATTCGCCTTAATACAATTGACTGCTGCGCCCATCATTCAGTGACAACTGCTGTGTAATGTATAGCTTATCGAAATACAGGAAATACGTTTAAAAATCATATTATCGTTATTGAAAAATGTTTTATCCAGATATACAGTATATTGATTTTTTATTATTGTCCAGCCCTATACAGTATATTTATAAATATACGGTATACTGTATACTGTATAAGTGTTTCCACTAGGATCCCTTCTGGTCTAGTGTCCAAAAAATTTACACATTTGAATATTTTAGGTCGTATTAGCCTATCACAAACTCAAATGTAAGGTACAATTATGTTGACGGAAGAATGACAACCTTTACATTGTTATCATCAATTAGTTTGACTACTTCATGAACAGAAACGATTTACCAAAAACATTAACTCTCTTCTCTGACTTCACAGTGCGATTGTAATTAGATTCTACACAGAGAAGCCCCTCTCTTCTGGCAACCTTGACGCTGGCAGAACACAGGCAACTTTAGTCTGTGCAGCCCAGTCGCGGCACAGCTCACTGAACTCATAAATAAGCACTTTGCAAGCTGTTGCAAAAGTGAAGTTCATATAAACGTGGAGCGCTATCAGCACTGCCACTATATCTCGTTGTGCGAGCTTAGCATAAATGAGAGGTGCATTTTGTATGAGCGTTATTAATTTTCACCGGCAAGTTTTTTATGTATCGATGTTTTATTTTATCAGCCAAAGAAAAAAAAACAAATATAAACATTCAGCCAACTATAGGAAAATTTTATATATGAAAGAAATAGATCGAAACAGACTAGCTGACGCCATGGAGACAGCAACACTAGCATGGCCAAGAAGTGGATACAGACAGAGAGAGCAGATAGATGAGGGAGGGGGAGATTATGGGAGTAGCAAGAGGGGGCCCATTGCGGATGATTCATTTAGTAAAAACGCCCACAGCAGCGGATTGCCCACCCCTATCGCTGGCCGAGCACACCTCCTCGCCCTATGAGTCCCATTGGTGGAATCCAATTAGCGGGGCGCTGACTGATTTGCTTAGCCAATCAACAAGATGGCTGGCACTGTCTCTCTCTTCATGGCATGACCACGGATACACAGCCCTGCCCTGTTGCTAGGAGGGCAACAAGAGGCTCTCAGCTCAGTCTGTTATGATATTCCTGCGGCACTCAGGACAGCAGTGACAAAGGACTTCGCCCCCCTGCTGGTCAATGATGGTATTGCAGGTGGTGACTGAGTGACCATGCATTCAATAATGTACTTTCACTTTGTTTTCATTTTTTGGGGTTTTTCTTTTACATTTTTTATTTTATTTTTAATTTTTATAACACATTTCCATGTATTCATCATTGTTGTGAATAAATACAATTAATGCAACTATATAACAAGGTGACTTTCAGGGTGAAAACCGTCCCCATCCGGTCTGTTGTTGGCAGCCTGTGCTTTGTTAACGTTGTGAATGTACGAATGTACGAATGTGTCGCCAATGTCTTGCTTTTTAGTCACAATCATATGAAAACCCCTGACCAACTGTATTCAGCTACAGCATGCAAATACTATACTACGGGCAAATGTACAGTGTGTCAAAGTTGTAAATCTCTTAGGATAAAAGCTGCCAAGCGCTGTATTTGTCTAATATACATTAAAATGCTTGCGCTGCACTCCTCTATTGAGGTTTATTTTCCTTGTAAGTACTTTTCACCCCTGCCGCTGTGCCCAGTGTTTCCTCTACTCCCTCTCATCCCCACAGTGCACGCTAGGCTAACCAGAGAAGTTCTGCATGCATGCAAGACAAGCTGATACCCAATCAAAGTGTGCTGTATAGCCTCCAGTGTCTATTCCCATACCGTCGCAGGTTTGTCACGCACCGACATATTGGCCAGACACACACACGCACGCACAGGTGACAGCCTATCAGCTGGACCTTGCACTCTGCCTCTCCTGTCCATCTCTCTCTCTCTCTCTCTCTCTCTCTCTCTCTCTCTCAGTCTGTCAGTCTGACACGCTCGGCCGACACCCCAAGGTCGTTAAAATGTGAGAGCCCCAGCATGGGGCAGCATGTGTGATGGTGTCGTTGTCAGCGCCCATCTGGTGGCTTGTAACGCTCCTGTGAAATCAGTAATGAAGCAGGTGGGGAGTCCAGCAACCCTCCAACCTAGCAAAAACCTTAGGGCCCGTGCCTGGGCAGCATATATCGCAGCGATGCCAAAGGAGGAAACAATTCAGCTGTGGCTCACACAAAAGGTGCACACATCGTCTGTCCAGTGCTACTTAGGAACACACATGCTAGGAACACAGCCCTCAGTGACGTCACTCGTAGCTTTCCTCATGAACGGATTTGAACACCACACGGTGCTGGCCGTCGCCATCTTTGCAGCACCTGACTCTGCCTCTCTATCCATTATAATGGGATATATGTATGGCTAATATATTTTTAACTGATGACTTATAAAACAAACAGCCTCAAGTGGCCATTCGATGAACTCCAGGTTTTCACACAAGTGCACAAGGAGTGAAAGCAACACAGGACGCCTGCTGCAATGTGCCTCCGCTCCACCTCTATCTGACTCTCCTGATCTGTCTCCATGAGGAGGAGCAAGTCACCTTTGCAGATCACTAATCTCATTATGCGCATGCTAAGTCCACGCTCACTTTTGCTGGCCACAATGTGATTTATTGGGCCCTCTTATTCAAATGTAACAGATACGGGGAGGGTTGTCTTCAGCGTGGAAATAGACGGAAGCCCTTTACATACAAGGAAGAGATACATAAATGCTACAAAATGTTGGAGACAATTTCGCTGAATGAAATATATGCCATACACTATGTAACCATACAATAACATTTCATAATGTTTTTATCAGTGAAATATATGTAAAGCAAAATGTCATGCAAAAATGACAACATACTGTACAGTACATTGTTGAATAATCATTTTGCATTTGCATGAATGTACCTTCTGTCTAAAAAAAAAACCACAGCTAGTCCATTTGAGATTCAGGCATCTCATATTGTGTATGAATATTTTGTTTAGTGGGATGGATATGAGCTCAGTGTCACACGTCTAAATGATTCACCCCCTTAGTTGAATCACAAGCACTTGTCTCAGAATTCAGACGAAAATGTCGTTGTTCACTTACCTGCTCATAAGGAAAAATGTTATTTCACGACAAACACAGAATCAATCTGTAGAGAATACTTCCATGGGAACGCAAGGGACAATTGTCAAGGCAGTTATGAAACTACTAGCCAGGGAGAGATAGAAAATGAGTGAATGGGGAACTAAATAAGTAAACTAATAAAAACACACACTGCTTAACCCTATCTTCATCCACGTGAAACAATTCAAGTGTCGGAGCCTCGGAGGTGCTGAACAAATGAATCCTGTAATATGCACCCTACACCCTTCCATTCTTTGATCATACTGTAGTAAACCTCCAATGCAGCGCTCAACTCTCTCTCAAACATAGGGGTATCAGATCACATACACAGAACAACCACAGGGGGAGAAATGACACAGCAGTGTTGGAATGGCACATGGGAGAGAGAAGATTGTACCACATTCACAGACAGATAATGTGGACAACATACAAAGAACACAGAACAAAGACATGGGAGGTTAGTGTTAAAATATAGACATATTTTGTTTGTGGGAAGGCTTGCTTGATTACCCTCATTAATGGAGCCAGCTGAGTGGAGTTAAGGGTGATTATGTGGAAGTTAAGAGGATTGTCTGTTTGTTTTTATTTTTATTTTTTCATTGTGATGGTTAAACATCTTACCTCGGATCGGGGTACCCTCTGGAGAAGACACAAAAATGAAGACAATGAAGACAGTTTATTTCATGGTTAGTCTTAGTTTATAGGAGAGTTTGTAGACTAGATCACCACAAATAGATTATCAAACATTATCAATTGGGATTTATTATAGATGAAAAAAAATATATATAAAGATGAATGGCCTCTCACTGCTGGTCTCACAATAGAACACGTTCCTGTTCACATGATATTTCCGCTTTTACCTTAGTGCTTTTATTTGTTTTCTCCAGCAGGGTTTCTTCCTTTAGTTGCCTTTCTCTTGTGTAAAAATATAAGATCCATGGCAGACTGACAGTGCGGTACCCTCTGCCACCCCAAAATGTGTGCCAAAAGGGTGGCACCAGTCAATAAGAAGCGCCCTACTTAGCACTGAGAGTCTACAGGCACACAGCTCAAGGTCAAGGGTTCATGCTGCCCGTTATGCCCAGACAATGCCCTTACGTATGAATGTAGAATAAGCGAGTGCATTTTTGTGTATACCTGCATTAACTATGTGTGTTTGAGAGTGAATTAAGCATTTATGCATGATTGTATGTTTGTGTGTTTTTGCCCACGCACTGAATACTAACTCGCCAAAATACACAACAAATGTGGCTTGGCTGAACAAATAAATATTCCAACAAATACGTTGTGAGGCAAGTGTTTAGGATGTAACGTGCAACGGCAATTTACAAATCCCATCCAGTGCATTAGGAGCGCAGATTAGATTTACAATGACTTCTGGTCATGCACTGAATACAAAGTCGTTCCTCCTAATACCAGCAGTGAGGAGGACATTATTTTCTCAAGTTTTGCCTGGTTTTTAATATCTCCCAGGCTGATACATGGCCTGTGCTGGAGGTCTGAAGATGTTGTGCGTATGCATGATAATGCATTTCATATGTTAGTTATCAATACCTAACATATGACCATGCAATGAATGCAATCAAAACAATATTTGTATTTGCAATGTCCATTTCATTTATTAAGTATTTTGGGAGTATGACGATGCGATATCTGTGTGATGCACATTATACATTAACGGAATTAATCTGAAAACATGCAATGTTTCATACATACTCTGTTTACATAGTCAATATATATGTAAGGGTTTTGTGGAAAACCAGGCAAAACATTGTTCTGTTCTGAGGACTGGTTTTCCTTTAATGGTTTCAGAGACGATGATATAAAAATATAATCACAACACACAGGTAAGGAGCGGGATTCTGGGAAGGTTAGATTGTTAGAATTAGAGCATTTGATTAAGGGCTGCAGAAAGCTGTGGTGTTTATGTTTAGTTCATTTGGATTTTTAGGGAGTTTTAAGGTTACTAGTTAAAGGTTAGGTGAGGTTAGGTTATGGTTAAAGTTAGGTTAGGGTATTAGGTTAAGGTTAATAAAAGGTAAATAAAGCAGATTTATAAAATAATAAGGCGTCAAGTGTGGCCTTTAAAAAAAAAAAAAACGGTACACAAAATAGGTTATAAAAGAGGAAGATAAAGCAAAGGGTGAATAAGAGATAGGGTAGAGGAAAATACAAGCTATGATTCTGCAAAACAAATACAGTACAAGAAATTGGTCACTGGGTCTTTTAGGACCAAACAGAAAGAAAGAAGGGAAGAAAGACAGAAAGACAGAAAGAAAGAAAGAAAAGGGGGTGATAAAATAAAAGTAAATTAAATGTTAACCGGGATGGGAGACTGCAAAGGTGATATTTGTGATGTAATTACAACGACAAATCCACCTGTATTATGTGCATAGAACTTTGTGGCCATAAGCTCCACTTCTAAGCTTTAGCTAGCCAGGTTTTGATCAGCTTAGAGTGACAATGACCTAAACACACATCCAGGGGCAAATGACCTTCTCACATTATCAAATGCAGAATTATTTGCTCTGCATAACAGTCCCAGCTGTGTGTGTGTATATGTATATATATATATATATATATATATATATATATAGAGAGAGAGAGAGAGAGGGAATTACACAACTCTCTGAATATATTAAAATCCTATGATTGAAATATGTATTCTGGCCAGAGGCAATCTGGCCTGAGGCGGTGCCAATCTGGCCACATATTTGCGTGACTGGATAGGGGCAAAGTCACACTGCCCGCCATAGGACGATTGGTTGACCTTCTCATCACCATGGAAACACGTCTGGGATCCTGAAGGCATTGCAGCAGGCCTTAGGTCCACCTGGCCAGCGACAGTACACCAGTGGAGGCCCCAGCCCGTTTTGTGCCTGGTCAAAGGTCAGACAGCATGCTTGACTGAAGAGGAAACACATATGGGCTGTATGCTGTCTCCTCGTGAGTTCAGATATTGTCCTTATGGGTAAACCAAGGCCACCGAGCATGTCCTGTTGAACCTTTACATAAAAGCAAGACCTTCATTGTCATGAATATGCACTATTGCACATGAATATGCCAGTGCTTCGTGTTCTATCGTTCTGCTTCTCTGTCCGACAAGGCCATCAGCGGCCCCAGGGTCTGGAGCTGCAATGGCCCAGGGAGGAATGTCAGGCTCTCTCCACACCTCTGGATGAGTCCTCCTTAGGGGCTCCGGACGCAAATATCACAGCCCTGCCAGCACAGCATGTTTGGCACGCACACACACACACACACACACACACACACACACACAGAGCCATCCAGCTTGCCTGGCTGCTCTGTATCCAAATGTGTTTTGCCTCAGATGGTCCAGTGCTGTTGCAGGGAAGAGGGCTTAAAGGCAGCAAGACGACCAGGTTAATTGAGAGGCTCACGTTGGATAATTATTGCAGTTAGGTGGTTGGTAACTGCTTACACTGCAACCTTCCATGTAATCCCCTCTAATCTCCTTCTCAAGTAGGTGAAAGACAGCATGTGGAAAATGTAGAAATGTTGCCATCTACCTTTTGACATCTACTTTGGCAATGAGTGACGGGCACAATTACAACCGAATGAAAATGTGTGCCTCAAACACTGTGGGGTTGGACAAAATAAATTACATAAAAAATTAAAAATAAAAACACTAGGCTTCCAACTTGACCTGTTCAAAAAACAGAAAAAACATCTGTCAAAACATTTCTTTGAACTTTTGCCCATAAAAGCATGTCAGATTTTGGCAATGAGGAGATTAAAGATGGCTGGTCAAACCGACAGGGAATGGAGGTGATGGCAGCTAGGAGGGCTTCGGGGAACAGGTTTTTCTCTCATCAGCATAAATTCTGTTCGGCAGAATGAGCTTTCCAGCAAGAGGTCTTCAGTAAAAAAAAACCACCCCCAAAGCTAACCTTACCTTAGGAGGGCTTGAATTGAAACAAGGAAAGGTAATTGCCTTTTCAATTCCCCAACACACACATTCCTTGAATTTGAAGTAGCTTAAAGTGAACTTTTGGACAAACATACCCATGGCAGGAAATCCAAATGGGAAATCAAGAGGAGTAAAAGAATACGGTCTTGAGCAACATTCACATGAGACTGTGCCTTGGAACGAACTGAAGAAACGAAGTTGGAGATCTGTATGCCTGTAGGGCTGGGTGCCAGCCAAGCAAGAGAGAAAACCGCTCGCCTATAAAAATATTTGGTTAAAGAGGGAGCCATTTTCAGCGTGGGATGGAAGACTAATTTCTGCAGTGCCCCTTCCTGGGGAAAAAGCTTAACATTCCTTCAACCAGTATCAGTATTCACCATGCTCACCCAATGGTTTTCTTTGGACAAGGAAGTTGTCATTGTATAACCTAGGTTCAGCTCCTCCAGTGACTTGCTCAGCCTCACCCAAAACCTCTGTGGGGTTATAAACAAGTCTTGCATGGTTGGTGTATTGTATATTTGAGCAGAGCTCTAGAAATAGGCTGCACAGAAACAATTATGTTAGATTAAGAAAGGAGTGCAATTGTTTCCATAAGCCTACTCTCCAAACGTTAACTATACAGTATAATATAAAGGGTGGTTGTGGCACAGGATTGCGATGAAATCTGGTGACCAAAAAATGACTGTCTTGGGAAAAATGAAGAAAAAAAAGGAAGGAAAATACACTCTCCCCTACCATTCCATCTGCCGAGGGCCCTGTGAGCAAAAGCCTGTGCTAAACCCTATATGAACTAATGTAGCATCTCAGTTGCTTTTGTTTAAAGGGATACTACACTGGGATTCACAATGTTCAATGTGGCAATGTGCTGATTCAGTTCTCTGTCTACATGGAACAAGTTGAAAATGTTCCAAAGTATACCTTTAAATATACAATCAAAATGATGGGCTTCTGCTAAGTGAACTCAAGACTCATTACAGCTTCCAGGCCCCCCATCAGTTACACATCCTCGATTCACCTTTCTGCTCGGCTCTCTTGGTGTGCGGGCATGTGTGGGTATGTGCGTCGACATAAGAGTACTAGGAGGGGGGAGTAAAAGGTTTGAAAAGAAATATACACAAGGAGAAGTGAGGTGGAAAGCTGAGGGGGAGGAGGGCACGGATAGGAGGAGGGGGGAGCCATGCATTTTAGAAAAAAATAGTTTAAATACGCCATCTGCCTCAAGGAGAGTGAGTGGGCTTGTTGGGCTCAGCGAGACACTTACCAAAGGTTTCTGAAAATGACAAAAGAACCCAGAAATAAACAGAAAAAAAGAGGAAGAACAGAATAGTTCATTTAGGGTGAGGTTTTAAAGTCACAGAAAGAAAGTTCTGGAATCACAGTTTAGATTCCTGCCTGGCTGTTAGAACAGCTCTCGTGAAAACCAGCCATAGTACAACCAAATCACTTTAGTTAGGGGACTCTAATGCATTACATACTTTATGAGTTAGAGCTGATGCTGAACTGTTGGCAACAATGTTCCAATGACATACAGTAGCATATTTCTAATTCATATTCAAATCACAAAATAGTTTTTCTCCATTGGTTAACAATTATACAGACAAATTCAAGATGATTGAGAATACTAGTTAGCCTTGAGTTTCGATACTTTGTTTTAAATCTATTTATTCACTGTTTAGTAGCAGTTAGTATTTGTAATGTCGGTTACAGACTTAAATGGAGGGTGTTGAAGACTCTATATTGATGTGAACTAAGGCACATCAGAGTTTCAGACAGAGACAGACATACAGTAGAAAAAGCAAAATAGCACATCTTCAGTGAGACAAAGGACAATTAAAGACATTGTGATAAAAGACATGACATATAGACAGGAGGAGACAGGAAGCTACATTTGGTTTGCTCATCAGCAACATTTACTGGCTGCCTTCTTAACCTGGTAGACAAATACCAGCATTTTAAACTACTGTTTTTTAGTTGTGGAGGACTAGCTAACATTCAAAATATATACTGTTGGATATGCTAGTCATTGTGTTTAAATGTTTGGCTTTCTATTCACGGAGGTTGAGAAAGTGTTAGCTGGAGCATGCAATAGCCTTTAAGTAATATACTGTAGTATCTGGCTGAGCGAGAAATTAATGTAATGCTGAAACCCTTAGCTTTCTTTCAGAGACTCCAGTACGGTGGCCCTGGGTCCTCAAACCAGTGTGTGAGTGCAGGCTGGCAGTGCTATCCCCAAAGCACTCCAGCAGTTGTCTAATACCCCCGGAGGGAGGCCTCAGTCTGTTAAGAACTGGGAAATGGAGCTCTCAGAATGTTGTACAACATCAGTCCAGGCAGAGAGCTGACACGTTTCCTATGACGTGGTGTGATCTCTTTCCCCTAAGATGTACGAGGAAAACGTGCTAAACACTTAAAAGGCCAACTCCTCTGCTTCAAAACTAGAATGCATCACCAAGTTCACCATGAAACAATCCTTGAATTTAAAAGGTCCTGGGGAGCTGTTGGCCTGTATGGCAGAGAAACATAACGCAGCAACAAATGCACTGCTTCAATATACAGTACAGTTCAGCTGAGGGCCATAACTGGAGTACGGTAAGGTCAATGAGACAGACACTTTTATTTAGTGGTGTCTGCCCTGGTATACGTTTGCAGTAGCAAATCAAATAGGAGTCATTGGATTTCTTCTGATGGTGACAAATCATCGAACTAAAATATCTACCTGGTCATGCCTAGGGCATGCCGGGGCCAGCTCTTAATTAGCTATATAATTAGACTTTGCTTTACTGGGCCTCTCAATGGGATGTAATCAATGGCAACAAGACAACACATCCACCCACAGTGTTCTCCTTCTTGACTGAGACACATTTCTAGGCCATCAGACCCGCAGGCTTGTCTCATTTGAGGCTGCTTGACTATGCAAAAAAGGATGCCCTGGTCAAGACATTAGCATGCCCAGCAATTCTGCCTTAAAGGAAAACAGTGCTACAGCGACTCTGGTAGTAATGGTCGTCCTTTACTTGTTATGGACTTTAGCCTAGATCAGCCAGTGTAGTTACATACTGTATTTAACTATCATTTTGAACATGCGTTCTTCAAGTTGGCACATTTTTAATGTGCCATGATGTACAGTATATATTGCAATAATTTATTTTACACCTGGGGAAAAATCTGACTTTTGGCTAAATAACATGTCAGACAGATTTCAAAATTAGTCCAGGACTTTCAGGGTCCCTTCGGACAACACAACCAGCACAAAAATAATTTTACAACCGATAACGCACATTATAATAGAGGATTCTGGACATAGGCTGCCTTACCTGAGCGCAGTTGTTTGATTCGCCCATTACTTGCATTGGGGTCAATAGGCAGGAAGTCTTTGAACCAGGTGATTTCTGGGTCAGGATTGCCACTGGCCGCACACAGCATAGTAGCTGTTCGGGTTCGCTCCACCACTTTGAGCTGAGGGCCCATGTCGATGTTCGGGAAGCCCGTCGGGAGAAGATCCTCTTTGATGGTAAAAAAGGAAAGGCTTTTGGTTATTCTTGTAATCTTTTTCAGAAGTAGCCTATACTAAATACAGAAAAGCCAAACGTTTTTAAACCAAAATAGGTCAATGATCTAACAACGCACAATAACATATCATCGTAATAATAAAGTGCTGGTAAATCAATAAAACACTGGAATCCCTGTGTCACTAAATAAAGTCAAAACTTTACTTGAGGCCTCTAAAATTGAAAGATGGGATCAAGGCCTATACATGTAAACAAAAAGATTAATCTTCATCTGTGAATTCATTGTGAAATGGCATTTTCAGCGAGTTGTTTACTGATTAGAGAGCCAGGGTACGTGTGCATAATAAAACTGATGGGAACTGTTGAAGTGCCCTTGAGCAACATGCAGCACCCTGCTCTATCATTTTAAGTATTCATTTTCTAATAGGACAAAAATGTAGACTAAATGGAAGCACGGAGGGAGACGAGAGCGCAAGGTGGAATGCACTTGGGACAGTCATTTTTAACTGTAAGTGATGCTCATTGGAAAGGGCTTTTGAGCAAGGAGGAGGAGAGTGCCAGCCTATGGCCTGGTTCGCACAGCAGCTTTATTTCCCTCCAGTCCTCCAGAGCTAAAGAGCCTGTATCCTAATACTCCTCCTAAAGCTAGGCTAGATCTTGGGCACTGACACACTGAGGGAATGAGAGCAACAGGGTTGCGATCTCTAGTGTAATATGCTGTACTGAATAGCAGAGCTGATTGACTGATGATACTGCAGATAAGAGAGCCAAGGACCTCACAGCAAGTCAGCAGAGAGCGCACAGTAACATAAGGCATTATACCAACAGCGATATCGGTTTGAACCTATTTTACAGTACACAGCGTTTTCAAGGTAGGAATATTGCTCCTTCACTCAGAAGAATGGGAGGATATTGTTGTTATGCCTCAATACTGGCAGTGGAGAAACGGTAGTTTATATTGTATGATTTATGTCTAAAAATACAGCCAGCATCGTTTTGATTAAGTTCGTCACCAGTCATGTATCCACAAGCACGCTATTGCATCATGGAAGAAGGTTAAACTATAGCTCTTTTAGAAATTGCAACTGTCCACGGCCACTAGTTGCATTTTGTGAGGAGTCGGTGGTTGCTTTGAGTTAGGCTATCAACACAATGTTGTTGAAGCGGACTGACAAAGTTATTTAACGTCGTAACATTCAAACCATTACACATGAATACATGGCCATGTTCATTTATTATTTAGCATGCCATTACACCACAATACATAGACCCACATAACTTGACATGAAAGAGTCATTGTTGTCACAAGTCCATCTGGGGAGCCGTACATTGAAACTGTTTGTGAATGGCTGTACTTGGCATTACTTGGTAGTTGATTGGATGAACCATATGGTCGTTTTTGCTGTCGGCACCATGGTCAGTGAAACAAA
The DNA here is from genome assembly GCA_027564835.1 of Typhlichthys subterraneus. Lineage (NCBI taxonomy): Eukaryota > Metazoa > Chordata > Actinopteri > Percopsiformes > Amblyopsidae > Typhlichthys > Typhlichthys subterraneus. The sequence continues at coordinate 1,965,656 of JAODUH010000019.1, read as the reverse complement.
TAAGTGTACTATTAGTTATATTCATGTTTTTAATTACAGTATGGGTTCCATTACCAATCACCACAAAACGTATTAGGTATAACACATTCTGAAAAATTGAAATGAATATTACATTTAATTTAATGAGTTAGTCCTTACAGTAATGACATGCTGAACATTTTGCAGGAACAGCTATAGAGGGTGGTGGATTTGATTGTGCATTATTAAATATTTACAGCGTCTTACATCAAAAGATGTACAGTACAAGTCAGGAG